>QGMF01000332.1:0-38442 GCA_007821475.1 Lachnellula arida | reverse complement strand
AGGTAATAAGTGGTGGGAAAGCGAGGTTTTTGGATCACGTGTGGTGTACTCATTATTAGATTCAGCTACAATACAGCTTTTTGCTGTATTCGCCATTTTGGTGGTGGATTCGCGAATACATCAAAAATATTGGATTCAAAATGAGTACAGGCTCGAATACAGGTTGAGCCAAACAAAAAAGCTATTCGCGAGTCCAATATTGAGTACAGCAACTGGATTCGACGTTTTTGGTGGTGTAGTCAAAACGCAACTCGCTCACCAAACAGGCCCTAAAGTGCTCGAGTAGGACAATATAGACCAGGGTAAAAAGCGCAAGTCTTACAGCATGATTTTAGAGTTAAAAGTGTTTTGGTTTGTAAATAGCAGAGTTCGTTAAGCTTTTCCTAATCGGGTTCCAAACCACGAGTGGTACCGTAACATAACTTCGCAAGCGAAACTCTTCAAACGAACATCTGTTCCCGAACGGTATTTACGGAGTACACCCAGCATTTGAAACCATGTTGTGTAACTTGTACTGTATGCAACGTCATAGCCAAAAATAGGAACTGCATGGAATCATCGATTTCTAGATGCTGCATCCTCGCTCTCGTACGGAGGTACATACCCCGTAGAGAAACCATAAAGACGATTACAAATGCCCCAAATGCCCCCTGTAATTCCGGGGTTGTATCCTGGGGAAGCGATTGCAAAGTAATTGTTTCAACAGCCACGGCCGTTTGGGGTGGTTTGTGCTATGACCTCGTTCCTGTAGCCATCGCCATCCTTCAGGCTATTTGACGTAAATCCTTACCTTAATTTAATTTACCTCCAGGATCAGTAATCACTTGCACTCCCGCCCAAGACGGTCGAGATGAAGGAGGAGCAGCATGGAAGAATGGTTGCGGAGCCGAAGCCAGAGCCGGAGCCGGACAAACCCCAGGCCAGGGCTTCCTCGTTGGAAATATGAAGTATCTGAAAAATCCTTCTCAGGAAGCCGGAATGAATCTACTTCGTAAAAGTTTTAAGTTCCCCATGCCCATAGTGCCCTGCACGCATTACGGAGCCGACCACCGATCGACAGAAGGCCGTAAATCCCGTAAGTTCCGTAAAGTCCGGTTCTCTTGATGGTTTTTTTTTGGAAGACCGAGCTCAGATCTCGGACGTCGTTCCGAGTTCTTGTTTGCTGCAGGCTAAAGCACGATACTCTGGGGGATCAAGGGTGGTTATCTTGGCGGAGAAGAACAACACAAGCAGACAAACGCTGTTTCCGGAACCATAAACTCGAAGCATGATCTAATATCTTGCGGTGTTTGGTGTTTTCAGCAACCACCGAAAGGACTCATCACCATTTTCGCCGATTCATCAATGAACGTTGTGATAATGTGGTTGGTCAAGCCTGGATAGGATCAAGGGGATTTTGTATCCCTTCCATTGTTTGTATGTCGCCAAGGCTTTTTCCCACCTTTATATCACAGGTGCTTCTTATGCGTAGAGTTTTGATGTTGATATATTTGGAGGAGTAGTCTCTTGGTTAAACCAACCCGCCTCGCTCTCATTTAAGAGGCTCTATCTAATACCATCGCAAAGGGACGGAGGGCGGGTAAAACCATTCTCGGAATGGTGATCCATGCTCGGATGGATGCCCTAGAATAATAGAGAGGAGGAAGCTTCTTTTATGCTCGGCAGCAATAAAGAAGCCGCATGCGGCCTAGCCTCTATTCTGCATTCGTCCGCCCGTTTGATAAACCCTTTCTTTTTTTGGTGAGCAAAAGTCTTGGCGGAATACAAACAATGGAGGGTATAGAGGATAGCCATGCATCGAGGAACTAAATCGCATGCATTTTTAGCCCCTAAACACACCTGGTGCACCAATATCAGTAGTCCTTGGGAGGTCGATCTCTGATATTTACTTCTTTTGATACAATCACCATCTTCAAATCAACGACGAAACAGGTGTAAAGGTTTATCATGTTGCATTTGTTGGCTATGAAGACGAAATCTTGAAGTCTTGATGGACCTCATTATGGTAGAGCCTCCCAAGAACACAGTCGCCATTGTAGAAAATGGGTTCCTAACAAGATGGGAAAGGGAGCAGCCACTACGGAGGAGGGTTGTAAGGTCTCACAAGTTCTCGTTTCCGAACCACGTGTTCGCTCCGCGTTCGCTCTGCGGAAGGAAGATTGTGATCACATACAAAATTCTCGACCGGGTGAGAGAGCGAACTGCAAGGGGTATGAAATATACAGTCGGGTATTTATAAAAGTTCTCGAGATAGCACAAGCTTATTGTACGCTAGCAATATGTCAAACGCCTGCTTGATGCTGCGAGGAAATTGGGGATATGGCTGGGAGTGATAGGACTACTACTCCAATAATGCAACCCGAACGCCCGTGATGAAAAGAGAAAGACATTGAATAGAGACCGCCTCAACTATTGTAGTCTACATCAGACTGGTCAAGTTTGTCGTCGCTCTGTAAAACCCTGTGATGTTGTCAGATGAATAGTAGCACAATTAGACAAAGACCTACGAGTACTGCTTCACCAGCACGGCTTCCCCTCCATTTTCCATATCGATGTTATAAACGTAAAACGCACCATCACTTGTAACAACCATAACCTGGGGGCTGCTACTACTCATTGCCACCACGCTTCGAAGAGGGCCACCTGTCGAATTCAAGCCCATGCCTCCCTTCGGTAGTTTTATGAAGGCAAAGTCTCGCATCGGCTCCCACATTTCGGTAACGGCTTGCGGTAGATATCCACCAACAACACCGGCTACACTTTTCCCCATTAGCTGGGATGATCTTCTGATCATGCTACCAAAGGTTCCGCTGGGTTTTCTAGTAACACCAGGAACTTCTGTATTTTCGCTACCAGGAGACGTTCCAGTCGTAGGAGATTCCGCACCGCTATCGAAGCTACGAGAACGGCTCCATCGGTCGTTCATAGACCTTGGTGAATCCGGCAAGACCGGACCCCCGAGCCGGAAGATATGCACGGTGTCGGTAGTAGAAGAGACGCAGAGTAAGGTTGAACTTAGGTTGAAGGACATGCTGTAAATCGTCGAAGGATATGTGCCCCTTCGGAACTGGTATAGTTTTGTGCCTTTGGGAAGAGAGAAAACTCTGATGATTGTCCCGGTCACTGAGGCTGTCGCAAGCAATGTTCCTTCATTATTCAAGGCTATACAGGATAGCGGAGCACGGTGGGCTTGCACCACATTTAATGCCTTGAGCTCCACAGCATCAAAGATCAAGACTGCTCCAGACGTTGGTGCAACGTAGGTAGATAGTGGCGGCGCGTGGGATGGTCGATCTCCCGTATCTTCTCTAGGCTTTGGCATTGGGTATGCAATATAGCAGTTCTCTGATGAAGGGGCAAGAGCACATATGGCACTGGGATTCGGTGAAGTCTCGATAGTGTACAGGAGGCTCATATTCGAAATATCGTAAAGGTATATTTCCTCCTCCAAAACAACAGCGAGACGTTTTCGATTAAGGCGTACCGCCAGCACCGCGGATGGGAATGTGAGCTCACAGATAATGGAAGAGCGCTACAACAGTGTTAGCATAAACAATATTCGAAGAGCCTTCAAGAAGTCGCTTGTGTAGGAAGGGGTACAAGGTTCTACCTTTGTATTTTGAATGACCAAACGCCTTGGGGACAGTATAAGGGCAACGAGCGACGTAGAGAAGAGCATCTCGATGATAGTCACATTTCCGTCATCGCTGCTGAATATCTTTGCGAAGGGATCTGTGTGGTATATCCGGAAACCTTTCGAGGTACCTGGCAGAACTTTTAGCCCCGGGCTTCAGGATCGGGTCAAAGCAAGGTCTTACCAACGGCCAGACAGCCGTAGTCCTGATTGAAGGTGACAAAGTTCATAGCCATGGTATATTTGCCGTTGTCCTGCCGAGGAAAGAGTAGAATCGTGGTAGGAAAGAATGATTGTCGTTGCGCTCGTTACACAGGCAGCGATAGAGGCGAGGTTGGTTGTCTCGATGGATGGATGGTCGGAGGAACTATGGGCTATACGAAATGTAAAGCTTTTGCAGGGTCGAGGAGGCTCTCTTGTACTTGTAGTGCAGAGTCCATTTGGGGTTGACTCACTTGATATTCCGTGAATGTTGACAGTATGGGAAGTGGTAGTAGCGGGCAGCTAGGAGGTCAGTTTGGCGGGGTCTTGAAGCTTCCTCCCCAAAGAGGCTTAGTCCACAACCTTAATTTTACTGTCAAGTCACAACCTTGTCCACTTCCACCTCTAGGGAAATTCACGTTCATAATAATCTTCTATATCTTGTATTTTGGAAATGCAACTTACGTGAAAATCCATTAACCCAAATACTTGAACTTCACGCATTACATCCAACCATGGTTACCCTCAAGGCAGCGGCATCGGCACCATCGCAGATTCAAGACGACGCAATTATGGGCGTGGGAAATCCCTATTTCACCTATACATACATATATATATAACATCTACTGACTACCCACAGACAAACAATAGCAGTATTGTCTCTAAACGCAGTGTCGAACGTCTCTATTTTCCTGATGAACCTCACTTCTTTCGCTACTTCGTCAAGAAACCCCAAAGGCGTTCACCCTTGATAAACAGGGGGTATTGGCTGAGGTAGGATAACCCTTTCTTGATTTCTTGATGGTTTTGTTTGAATCGTCTTTGGGCTGATTGACCTGCCTCGGGATTTAGAATGAGATGTATTGATCATGTCGTTCGTAAATTCTTGGAAAAACCATCCAAGTCTCGAAAGATTGTAGTTAATTTGGGATGTGGATAGTGAGTACGATATACAAATTTACATGAACCAGGGGAGATAACTTGCGAACAGCGATCCATTGCCTTGGCAATGTCTTTCCAGATATCCAGGTTTGTGTGACAATGTCTCATTTGTCGACATTGATTACAAGGAGCTAATGCTCAAGAAGCGTGATACGGTGAATCGTACACCTGAGCTAAAAGAGGTCTTCACAAACGTCGAAATATTGGAAGGAGATGTTTTACTTCGCAGCGATCAATACCTGCAAATCGGATGCGATTTAAGAGACCTTGGCGCTCTTGACAGGGCCCTCGCTTCTTCATTTGATTTCAAAAATTCTGAAATACTGTTCGTGGCTGAAGTCTCCATAACCTATATGGATGCGAACTATGCAGACGATTTAATAGAATGGGCAAGCAAACTCCAAGGTAAGAATTGCGCCTCAGACGAACGAGCTCGACTAGAGCTGACAATATTTCAGCTCGCTTTTGCCTACTGGAACAACTTCTTCCTGAGGGAATAAGCCATCCTTTTGCTCGGACTATGATGGCACATTTCCAAAAGTTGAAGACGCCACTCAAAGCCGTCGAGAAGTATCCAACGACCTCCGCTCAGCAGCAACGCTTTGATGCTAGGGGCTGGCAACATGTTTCGGCACGCAATCTTTGGGAGTTATGGGGCTCTCCAGACTTTCTCAGCTCACGGGACAGATTGGCCCTAGACCCCGTTGAGGCCTTCGATGAATACGAAGAACTCGCTCTTTTCGGCTGCCACTATGTCCTGCTAGTTGCAGACAATATCAACTCTGCTGCTGTAGAGCAACTTCCTCGCACAGAAATAAAACTGGGAGCTCCAGTTCCGTCTATAGGAATGGAGATACAGTATTCTGAGTCTCCGAAGGGATGTGGTTACAGGCGATTTGCTGCTGGCCTACCTCTGAGGAGTGATCGAACTTCAGTTAGAATTGGCAACCTTGGCGGTGTGGGTTTGGAGACAAGGAGTGACTCTTGTGATATATATGCAGATAATCTACAAGTTGGCCCTCACCCAGAAGCTTGGAATTCCCAGTCTTGTCCATCTAAACGCCAGTGCCACACTATTACGGATCTCGGCGATGCAGGCTCGCTACTTTGTGGTGAGTTACCCGCTTCCCCTCTCTTGTTTTCAAACCCTTACAATGATTCAGGCGGCCGAACCTCTCCGGATAATGCTTTGAAGGACTGTTGGCTCTATCATAAATGTGAGTTACAGTTTAATATTGTTTTTGGGAGAATGTAGTTCGGAAGGAGCAAAAAGACGGCTCTGACCCACTTTTGAATGCAAAGCGCCCACAGACACACTTTCCTAATGTTTTGTAGGGGTTGACACATGGGAACGCGTCGATGATCTTCCATCGCCTCTATACCGGCATCAAGCTGTGAATGTAGGTCACGGCGTTCTCATCTCTACAGGAAGAGTCAGTTCCCGGGCCATTTCTTCTGACTACCTCATTTGGAGCCGCCGATTCGGTTGGAGGGAGTGTAATCTTCATGGTGATGTACCTCCACCTACGTTTGGAGCAACACTACTTGCATTCGATACGGGAATTGCGTCGGATACATCTACACTAAAACGTGGTATTGTTGCAGGAGGGATGTTAGCAGATGCCGTTATCGAACGTGGAATCTGGGAATGGGAACTGGACCATAAGGCCCAGCATCCGAATCTGCGCTTCCGGCGATCTTCATTGTTTCCCGACAACTCGGAGCATCAGCAGTATCTCGCTCGGTTTGGTGCTAACGTGGTCAACTGCAAGAACAAGACGTACGTCTTGGGCGGTGTCATACAAGATAAACTATTAGGTGTATCTGACGAAATTTGTGCCATCGATGCACAGGGCTCGTTTCACGACATTCGGAGAACTCAAGATGACCAGGCTCCTATACCCTTATTAGTTGGAGCAACAGTCATTGTGACGGATAACAATCTATTAATAATGGGAGGTGGAGCCACCTGCTTCAGTTTCGGGACTTTCTGGTAAGACAATTAACGGTTCAATCCGTTTCTTATTCGACGTTCCTCTAATCCACAAATTCCCCGAGACCCAGGGATAACTCATTCCTCTTGGCCATTTTATCCGCATTTTTAAGTTCTATCGAAGAAGCACACTACTGATTTACCATTCCCAATAGGAACAAGGGGTGCTATACCCTGAGTCCGAGCTCGAACTCGAATTCCTCGGATGCCTTTGGCTTTATCAAAACAATAGCGCCTCAATCGCAAGTTATTGGTATTCATACGTCTGTACCAACTAACCACACGAGCGCTAAGCTAACCACCATCCATCGAGTGAGGATCATGTCTCCAGAAGACTTCGATCAGATCCTCCAGACAGCTGCTCCTGTTATTCTCGAGGGCTTGGATATTGGCTGTTGTACCAAAAAGTGGACCGACGACTATCTCAAGAAGACTGTAGGGCCTGAACGCGAGGTAATTCAGTGAGTAAGTCATCTTCTCAGAGAAACACGTCCTATTTCGGGCATCCCAAGAGTTGCTTCCTCTCTGGGTATGTTTTTGAGAGTCGATGTCTCCTAAGAAAATGTCTTCACCCCCGTGGAGCATTGTTCCAACTCCAATTTCGACCATACCAGGCAATACTGACTCTGAGATCTTGTCATAGGTTCCATCCCAGTTCCTAAACTTCGAGTTGACAGCCACAGGTTATCGTTCATCAATCCGAATCTTCTTTTCTTGACTTCGCCACAAAGAACTTCAAATATATTACAATGGGATTCGAAAAATTCATAAACTCAATCAGTAACCAGGGAAAACTCTACTTGCGAAGTCTATCAGTACAGAGTCCAACAGACACCCCTTCTGATCTGAGTAAAGACTACCCCACACTCTCTGCTGACTTCAATATACCAAATGAGTTGGAGTACGTCAAGAATAACTCGCATAGCGCCCCGTTGCGTATCTCTGGTCCCGTAACAATGTTTGTATCTTCATTTTGCCCCCTCTAAATGGATGCTTATCAATTTAGGTGGCTACATTACGATGTCATGGCGAACGTACTCTGTCAAATTAGAGGCCAGAAGAGATTGATTCTATTCCCACCACATGATATTATGCACCTTGGGTTTGAGCCAGGTGCATCAAGTTCGAGTATCAATGTCTTTGAACGTCTTCAAGATCCCAGTCTCTCGGTCACACACCCCTACGAAGCAATTCTCGAGCCCGGGGATGTACTCTTCATTCCTTCCTTGTGGCTACACACGGCAAACCCCGAGACTGGTGTGAGCGTCGCGGTCAATGTTTTCTTCCGGGACCTGAAGACTGGTTATGGAGTAGGAAGAGATGTGTATGGAAATAGAGACCTGCAGCCCTATGAAAAGGGCAGGCAGGACATCAAAAAGATTATCAAGGCCTTCGACAAGTTGCCGAAATCTATCCAGAATTTCTATCTGCAGAGACTGGCTGCAGAATTCCAGCAGAAGTCTCTCGATATCTGAAGTATCATTAACTAGACTGTCGAAATTCGTATCCTGATGCACATTGGGCGCGGACGGATGGCGCGAAACTGATATTTGGATTGCTGCCCAGCAAAATTCGATACCCCACAAAACCTCTGCCCACCTTCAAATCAACTGTCGGCTAGTGACATCAAAAGCCAGCGGATTCTTTCCAGTGTCATTCCCAACGTCTGAAATAGCGATAATATTGGACTGGGCCAAAAGGTCATTTCCCGTCGCCCACGGGCAAGCTCTCATCATACTTGAGATGGCATTCATCGGAAGGCGGCTCGTGGCTGGCGGGACCCTAGTAAATCATCCGAAGCTTGTGCGGTGAGCATCTGGATGATGCCAGTCGTGCATGTGGGGAGGAATTAGTGCTCCGGTTTCCAACAGCGAGCAGCAAAATAATCACCCCCATTATTCTTGGACCACAAATGTTCCCGCCCCACCAAGTCTTCCATGCGTTCTAGCAAATTTATAAATAACATAACATACACGATTCTTGCGTACAAACCAATGCTTCGGAGGGGTAGGGGTTCTAAAAATACTTGATGATCGAAGTGGCTGAACTGTGTTCTGCAGGTGAGGTCTTGGGATTACGGTAAATGAATATGTCAAGCACCTTGTAGCTAACATCCATTAGCAATAGTGATCAAGTGCCATTATGGCGAAATCACCCCGAACTAATGAAGCTCCCGACGAGGAGACGGGACAAGACAGTATCACCGCTGCTTCGCTTGATGATGCATCGAAGCAAATAGTTGAGAAAACTAAAGAGAAAGTCGGTGCGGTTCAAGGCGCCGGGGGGCTGGAGAAATGGAACAGACCCAGGATAAACATCTATCGCTACCTGGCAACACTCTACAGTTTTGTTATAATGGGGATGAATGATGCTGCATATGGTGTAGGTGTCACTCTCCGCTGTTGGTGTAATACTCAATTGACCTTTGGTCAAGGCTCGTATCCCATACGTGAGAACTGCCAGGCCAGCCATTTGCCACCAAGGGTATTTTCCTCACTAAATTATGTTCTAGCTTGAAACTTTCTATGATGTCAATTATACTGTCATCTCCCTTGTCTTCTTAGGTGGGTGGTGTCTTTTACATTATTTTGGCATGTTTTGGGACGGCATTTCTCAAGAGCAGAAGGGTCTCACGGCTCCTAGATCCTCCTTTTGCTCTTGAAATACCCCGCATGTAGTATTACTAACTTCCCGTCAAAACAGCACCCTTTGTTGGCTATACTCTTGCCGCCATATTAAATAACAAAATCCACCTCAAATTTGGCCAGCTCGGTGTTGCAACAATTGCCCCAATGTGTAAGATAGTAGCATATGTGGTCAGTTTACAGTCAACTTCCACTTTTAGTTCGTTCTCCATTCAACTAAATGTATACCAGGGAACCTGCGTTCATCCACCATACCCACTTCTTCCGATCTTATTCATTCTAGCAGGATTTGGCAACGGACTTGAAGACGGCGGCTGGAACTCCTGGATAGGCAACATGGAAAATGCAAATGAACTCCTTGACTTGTTGTAAGCAGTCTCCCGATACTTTTGTTTCCTTAATCGGATAATGTGGGATTTTTCAAGAGGCCGTTTTCAATCTCTTGGGAGTTGTTCTAAAATACCCCATTTGTCCTAATACTGCCAAGCTTTAAATCTCTCCTCATTCTGAAAATTTACAGACACGGAGCTTACGGAGCTGGAGGCACAATTTCTCCCTTGATAGCTACTGCTATGGTGACAAAAGGAAACTGGCATTGGTACACATTTTACTACCTGATGGTAAGCCCAGGAGATTACCCCCACAAAGCTGATGAGCTGCGGGTCAGTCCCGTCTAATACTAAGACGCATATAGGTTGGCCTGGCTGTTATTGAGCTCCTCGTCTGTACATTATCATTCAGGAAAGCTTCTGGGGCTTTACATCGAGCTGCAAGTGTTCGAAATGATTCAGGAAGGGGGTCAACGACGAAAGAGGCCCTCAAAAACCACATCACGTGGATTTGCGCCTTCTTTTTACTATGCTAGTAAGTCAACCTGGGGCTAGTTACTCGCAAATATGTGACAGGGGGCAGGGGTGGAAGACATATATGATGAGCTCAACAATCCCATACCCTGAAAATTGGCATCTTGTACAGAAATCTATGCTAACACTCAATTTTGTGCAGCGTCGGTGTTGAAGTAGCCCTTGGAGGTGTATGTAACTTCCTCGAGCATTTTATTTCCTTATGCGGACATTCTTCTGGGTCTTCAACTACTCGCAAGCTCCAGGATGTCTGCAAATTGAACAGCGCTGACTCTGAGAATCCGCAGTGGATTGTGACCTTTGTATGTAGTCCCAATCTCCTGGCACTTCATGACAAATTATTTGAATACTAGTTAAAGAGACTACTTTCCCCTCTCAGAAACTACCCAGATATCCAAATGAACGCAGAGACTGACTCTAAATAGATGCTCAGAATTAGAGATGGCGAACCGTTTCAATCCGTGAGTTGTTTCCCTCTGCACTTTAGGGGAAGTTCGAACTCCAGGCAAGGTTCTGCTATGTTTTTCTGAGAAGTTTAACTGTTGAGTGCTAACTTATCATTGCAGGGATTGGTCGCAACTGGCTTTTGGCTTGGTATCACATTCGGCAGAGTAATTTTAGGTTTTGTGACTGGCAAATATGGGGAAAAGCTTGCGATCGCTGCTTATCTGATAATATGGTATACTATCTGTCTCCCTATTGTGGCAGATTTCAGGGCTTGCGAAACATGTCTTTATCGTCCAATCCAAATAGACTTTGGGGATGTCTCGCGGCTCTTTAGTCGCTGATCCGCACTTCCGAAACGCCCTGGGAGAAGCAAAGCTAATTCTCGGTCTTACAGTATGGCTCTAGAGCTTTGCTTCTGGCTTATTCCAAGTTTCGTTGGTACGTCGTATCTTGCCTACAAAATGCGGATTTCTGGCATATCTCAAGAGCTTGTTTCTCGGCTTCTAGAGAAATGCAGCACAGTATGCTAATTCGTTGGACAGCTTCTGCGGTATTCGCAGGCTGGCTGGTACGTTAGATAAGAATAACCTTTTTTATTTGATTATCTAGTCCGGTAGTCCTACATCAAGAATGTTAAAGCTACCTCGAGAAGTTTGGGGCTTCACGCCCCTGAGACTCTGAGTATACGCTAACGCTGGATTTTTCTAGGGCTTCTTTCTTGGTCCGCTCTTCCCGGCAGCTATTATTGTTGCGACCAAAGTTCTTCCAAAACATCTACATGTACGTCTTATTTTCATTTTCAAATGAGTTTGCTTGGGGGCTCCTTAACTTCTTGGCTCTCTTAAATAAAATGACCTCTCAATATGCTAACTAAATGGATGGAAGATCAGCGCTATAGGCTTCGCCGCTGCCTTTGGAGGAGGAGGAGGAGCATGTTTTGTCAGTGCCTCTTCTATTCAATCCTCGAGTCGAGAGGAACATATTTTCTTAGCATGTATCTCCCCACTTCCGACACATTTTTAACTTTCATTAGCCTTTCGCTGTCGGCGCGATCGCGCAAGTAAAGGGAGTCCAAGTTCTCCAACCGATTGTATTCGCTGCTCTGGGTATGCTTGTTCCAATACCCAAAAGTGCAAACTTTTCGAAAGGAACTGGGATCCTGGAGCTGTTTCAGACGCCCGGTAGCTGTACAATAACCCCGGGACAGCTTCTAGGCTCTTCGGCATCTTCAAACAGTTATCTCTTACAGTGCTAATTCGTTGTTTTGGGCAGTTGCAATACTCTTGCTTTGGTGCTCGCTACCAGGCGGCTTTAAAAGGGGGGGCTTGGAGAAAGCCAGAAGTGAATTGGAATTAGAACTCCCTCGACCGAACAGAGCTGGTGGAGGCTTTGGTCGGATAAGGAAGTTCTTGAAACTTCAGCGCCGAACCTCTTGAGATCTCTTGCGAATTTGTACCTGCACGTCAAAGACATGGCATGAGGATCTCCAGCGAGGGGATGTGTTGATGCAAAATACCTTTCGATCCCTGAATTATGGATTTCTGGCTTCTGTTCGAATGGCCTTGCTTGCGGTGGACAGAAAAAGCAGCACCCATTTACAATTCCCAGGCGGAAGGGGACGTTAAAGTTGATGATAACAAGTGCCGCTTTCTCTGTCCACCGGGACTCCGGGAGCCTTGCTAGATGATAACCTGCACGCAGGATGGAAAGCAGTATGACTGCAGGAAGGACCTCCGTAGATCATGTTCGCAAATCTTTAGACGTTCGCCATTCAGCCAATAACCTTCAATAGGTCTTACTTGCCAACATAGCAGCTTTTTGACAGATATATGTACTCAATCGACCGATTGACTTCTCAATGATCCCTTTACTGCCATTGCTTACCTGGAAGAGAGCAGTAGCGCGACAGTCGATGCTACGAAGTATATTGATTAGAATTGTTTTCTTATTGGACGAATTCGGAAGTCCTCCACTCGAAATCTGGTAGTATCATTTATTGAAACTAGTTCTAGGCTAACGGCGGGGAACACCAGAACCTAGAACTAAGCTAAGGTGGCGTGTGGGTATTTTGAA
The DNA here is from genome assembly GCA_007821475.1 of Lachnellula arida. Lineage (NCBI taxonomy): Eukaryota > Fungi > Ascomycota > Leotiomycetes > Helotiales > Lachnaceae > Lachnellula > Lachnellula arida. The sequence goes on along the minus strand of QGMF01000332.1, from coordinate 25,644 downwards.
AGAACTTCCCGAGTTCAACCTGCGTGCCCCTGCACACAAACACAGAAGTGTACGAGTACAGCGTGGTACACCAGCTATTCGACTTTATGTTTGTTCTATACAAGTACCTACTCCGGAGTATAGCCTCGCTATCTCTCTCGAGGCTGCGCTCGCTGTGCTGCTTGCTGTACAATAGTCGCCTGCCGCGGAGGATCAAATCAAAATAGGGTTAATGATGGTGATCAGTACTGGCTGTGATATGACTACTGCAGCCACGCTGCCCGTGCCATGCCACCACAACTGCTGTCGAAGCTTTCTAGTGGAGGATAGTGCAGGGTTTAGTGTTAGATGTGGAGCGCTTTATCAGTGCCCGGCGCACTGGCCAGTCCAGTCCAGGGTACTGTACGGAGGAGTACTTTATCATCGCATCAGAAGGAAGAGGAGGGGAAGGAAGGGAGAGAGGGAGGAGAGCAAGAGCATACTCGGGCACTTATAAAAACAGATCGTACCCATAGTAACAGAAACCTATCCCGTTCCATCCCATCCCATCCCATCCAATACGTATTGACTCCCTTATCTTCGCCATCTGAGGCACAATCTCAATATTGGATTGGCCTTCAGTCTCACTCTTATCTCTGCAATACACGATTAGATCTCTCCTCCCACATAAACGTCCCATCACATCACATCACATTCCATCAAATCACATCACATCCACCGCAGGTCACGAAAGCTGCTTCGCTCTTTTCTCCTTCTCCTCTCCTCCAAGCAAGCGTCCTACATGCTCGGCTGAAGGAAATAAGAGAAGGGCTTGCCGTTGACCATGTCGACCATCGTCCTTCCAAGACAAGTGCACACGACGCGAAGCTCCTCCCCTCCTCGCCCGCTCACATCGACTCTCTCTCTCGATAACATAAATACAGCAACGGCTTGCCCAGTGCCGGTACCCGTAAGAATAATGGCTTCCTTGATATCCACTCTCTGTCCCATATGTTTCATCTCAAGCCTTCCAGTCCCTCCTGTGCAATCGTGTCTTGAGGATACTTCTACTGCCTCTTACTCTCCAGAAATTCTTGAATAACAAATAACTGACTTCCCCATCCCAGAACAAGCATCTGCCAGTGTGTCCACCGGGCCCGCCTCCTAGTCAGAAGCCGGACACGCCTCCGCAGAGTCCACCTTCGAGAGAAGCTACTCTACAACACTCCAAACTGTTCCCTCCCGAAAGCTATATACCAAGATCTTTGGGTTCGCACACCGTTTACGAGATTGACGCGGATGGCATTGCTGCTGCTCTGGACCATATCGCCCATCAGCCACTTCCAGACCCATCCCTAGTCTTTCCTTGGTTTCACGGCCTCCACCCGTGCAATCACATTCAGCAAGCCTTCTTCATATCACGACGGCGGAATATAGGCAAGACCCCGAAATGTTTACGGGGAATCACAATTGTCAAGGCGGGCGGGGATTTGAATTATGCGAGGCTGAAAGGTGCAATTGCTCCAGATGAGTTGCTCCTTCAGGCTCCAGCCAAAGCCGAATTTCTTGAAGTTGATCCAAAGGTTGGCTTCTCAGTGCGGAATTTTCAGATTCAAACCGCCAAATCTGCCATGGTCTCAGATATCATAGTCTATGGAGAAGATGGGGTTGAGGCCCAAAGGCTTGCCAAGGAAGTGGCTGCTGCTCAACAGGCGTGGAGAGATGCACATGAGGAAAAGGGCCAGGAGCTGCCTCAATATAACACCTTTCTATGCACCAGCCCATTCAACGAATTCGAAGAGAGACATCCCGATATTGTCGCTACGGATTCCAGGGGCCAGATGACCGGGCGAGTTATGGACTTTTTCCACCAGGAAAGGCTCGAAATGTGCACGATGACCAAGGCATCCGAGATCCATCACAACGTATGGCTTGGCCCTACACCGGATCCCGCAATAGACCCTTCTTTACTCGAAAGTGACGAGCAATTTGATATTCTTATTGAGTGCAGCGATCTCGGGCGTCTAAATGCTGCGATTCTGCAGGCAATAGCTGAAGGCACAAATTTGGGAGAGCGTCCGGTATATCTTGGATTTCCATCATCAGGTAGCATTATGCCACCAACATGGTCTCAAGCTGAAGCAGATGGGATCATGGAGACCTGCAAATGGCTCTATAATCTGGCCCATGGCATTGTTCCCTGCGCATCTAGCACCCTAGATACCGATGTCGAGGGGGATTCTCCTATGCCATTTCCTGCAGTCGAACCTATGAAGAGCCGGGAGAAGAAAATCCTCATCCATTGCACAGATGGCTATACAGAGTCTACGCTCCTTGGTCTTGCATATTTCACCTACGCAACTGGTCTTCCGGTGCCTACTGCCTGGCTTGATCTCCACATGTCCAAGCACCGCAATTTCTTTGCTTATCCATCCGATGTTGCTTTGCTCGCCTCAATTGCCCCGCGCCTTCTCTCAGAGTCGCCGGTGCATGTGGACAAGTCTCTCTCCGAGATCACAGAACTCGCCAAGGAAGAACCCGAATGGATTAAAAACATGGATGGTTCTTTGCCCTCTCGGGTGACTGATTATATGTACTTGGGTAACTTGGGCCACGCTAACAATGTTGACTTGTTGAAGCAGATGGGGATTGGGCAAATCTTGAGCGTGGGTGAGACGGCCACGTGGAAAGATGGGGAGTTGGACAGCTGGGGTAAGGACAATGTGATGGTAATTCACAGGGTACAGGATAATGGTGTCGATCCTTTGACGGCACAATTTGAAAGGTGCTTGCAGTTTATTGGTATGCTCCTCCCTCGGTTGTCACCAATTATTGCATGGTCCTAACTTTGTTCAACAGACCGCGGGAAGGCCAATAAGACTGCCACATTAGTGCACTGCAGAGTCGGCGTGTCTCGATCGGCGACAATCTGCATCGCAGAAATAATGAGATCGATGGGTCTCTCCTTCCCTCGAGCATACTGTTTCGTCCGCGCTCGACGGTTGAACGTCATCATCCAACCTCATCTACGCTTCTCCTATGAGCTCCTGAAATGGGAGGAGAAACTACGACGAGGGCCTCACGGTGACGGTCGTTTCAAACGCGAGCTCGAGTGGGCAGATATTTCCCGGGAGGTTGCAGCCATGAACAAACCTTACGCAAGGAACGCAAGGTAATTCGTGGCGACTTGTTCTATTTATTCTTTGGTAAAGTATCATGATATACGACATTACGATATTTCTATGCTACGTTTGGTTAGGGCAATTCTAATGTGGCGGGAGTTCTTGTTCAGATGGTGGATCGGACTTTGGCTCAGGCTAGCCATATACGTGGACTCCCGCATTTTTTGGGCAAACATCATTTCTCACAATATTTTATAGCCTTGGATTCGACGGATCGGATGGGTCTGTGAATGGCACCAGCAAAAGTTCCGCAAATCTTTGAAGGGGAGAGTGTTTTCATTATCTTCATATCTGACTGTAACTTTGTTCAAGTAAGTCTAAATACTTGTATTGTATGTAGTCTTGGGGGTTGCGAATCTTGGGAAAGTGACGAACCTGACTTGATTAGGTAGATCTCGGCGGATTTTGAAAATATCCTCCTGTAATGGTTTTATTAGCAGACCGAGCATACCTAGGTAGCTGGCGATGTAGCCCGGTTTTACTCACTGAACCATGTTCATCTATCTGATTTGTGATGAGATTTTTGATGCACAAGTGGCACATCAAACGTGACTCGCGCGTCAACTTTGAGCTCAGAGGGAGATGGACGTCCAGGATGTGAGAATATTGGCCAGTACTTGACATAAGAAATAGGAGGGTGATTTTACTGCAGATATTGATCCTGCTTGCAAAAAGTTTCGTCGGATCTTTCTCTTTGACCCTGATTTTTGCTATTTGGCACTAGCCTCTAAAGCAGTTAAAGCTCCCCGCACTCCCGCCGCTACAGGGTGGATCACAGCGATCTTGATCCCTGTAGATGCAATCATCATAGATCCCTTTGATACAATAACATAAACAAGACTTCCACTTTCTCGTCGAATTCGCAAATTTTACCAGACATCTCAGAGTTTCGTGCTCAGAAAGAAGAAATATGGCGCCCTGGACACTCGTTTCTCCCGCAAGTCGTGGAATTGGCTTCCACCTCACGAGACACCTCCTTCGGAACACCACACTTCCTGTTGTAGCAACGGCGAGGAAAGATGTCGAAGGTGTGAGAAGGTCCATGTTAGAAGGCTTGAAGGACGTCGATCAGGAAAGACTGAAGGTGTTGAGTTTGGACGTCACCGGTACTTCTCCACAAACTGCTTCGAGGCTCGAGACTGACTGGCAGAGAATAGATGAATCCACAATCTCCAAAGCAGCCGAAGAAACCAAGCAGCTCTTCCCACTAGACAAGAACCACCTCCACTTAGCATTCTGCATTCCAGGAATCCTGCACCCAGAGAAATCGCCAGCTCAGCTTGAGCACGAGCAACTCACGCACGCCTTCGCCGTCAACACCATCGGTCCCATGTTAATGTTCAAGCACTTTTCCAATTTCCTGCCCAAGAAATCCACAGACATGTCGCTTCCCGCCTCCCGGATCACGCTTCCTGAACAAGCGGTTTGGCTCAACATGGCCGCTCGGGTGGGCTCTACCACGGACAACAAACTCGGCGGCTGGTATTCGTACCGCGCGAGCAAAGCTGCTGTGAACTCTGTGACCAAGGGAGAGGATATCTTTGTGAGGCAGAGGAGTGGTGATAATGCCATGGTGATGAGTTATCATCCGGGAACTGTGAAGACGGGGCTGAGTAGGGAGTTTTGGGGCGGTGTGCCGGAGGAGAAGCTTTTCACGCCTGAGTTTGCGGTTGAGAAGATGGTGGGTGTTGTGGGTAGCGTTGGACTGCAAGGGCGGGGGAAGTGTTGGGATTGGATGCTGGAGGAAGTCTTGCCATGAGCAGGGAATGTATTTGTAAGATTACCGGTTAGAACTGTATATAACCTCAAAAGGTATCAATGAAGTCTCCAGAAAAGACTCGATCACTTACCTAGGTTTCCCATTGAACAAGGGTATTCTCCATAGTTAGGCAGGTAGGCAGGTAAGCAGTGGCAGTTACGAGTAAGTACGAAGTGTTTGTTGTGTATGCTATATCTCGGACAAGAATTAGTTCAGGGGAAGCAGGCGCAGGGCAGGGGAGAGGATGAATGCGGGGACTCCACATCCGAGCCAGCGGCTTGCATCGGCTATACTATCAATCAAACCTTCACCTCAGTACTCTACCATGAGCATTTCTAGTATCTCAACATGAAGCCATACAAAGACACAGCAGTCTAATGAATATGAAGACATCTCTGCCCCGCCTGGTGTGGAACCACCGACCCACCACATTCCTGCGAACCCTCCCTCACTCACCAAGATGGTCCTCCTCACTCTCGCAACGGCCAGGAGCAGCAGGGTACCTTTCTTCTCTCCTCCCCAACATCTAATCAAGCTAATCATCCACAGAGTAACCTTCCCCGGCGCCGTAAACAGCAAGTTCGTCTCCGCCCTAACCTTCGAGCACCCCTCCACCTACCCCGCCATCCCCACCTACCGCTGCACCTCCCCCGACGGCCACCTAATCGACAGCAGCATCGTCCCCTGCTCCGATGCCCTCGCGCTCGCCATGTATGAAAACATGATCTCAGTCTCCATCATGGACCTCATAATGTTCGACGCGCAGCGTCAGGGCCGCTTATCCTTTTACATGACCTCTCAGGGGGAAGAGGGAACATGTGTCGGCTCCGCCAGCGCGCTGGAGAAGGGCGATGTGGTGTTTTCGCAGTATAGGGAAGCGGGGGTGTTTGTGCAGAGGGGGTATAAGTTGGGGGATTTCATGGCGCAGCTTTTTGCGAATAGGAAGGATGGGGGGAGGGGGAGGAATATGCCGGTGCATTATGGGAGTAAGGAACTTAATATCGTAAGTTTCTTTTATTTTTCTTCTCCTTTCTCTTCTTCTTCTTCTTCTCCTTTAATGCAACCTCACAATGCTACAATTGTTACTTATATTCGAGGGGTCCTGTAGCATACCATCTCCTCACCCCTAGCAACACAAATCCCCCAAGCAGCCGGCGCAGCCTACGCCCTCAAAATGCAGCGTCTGCAAAACCCGGACCTGCCCCCAAGAGTAGTGGCATGCTACTTCGGCGAAGGCGCCGCCAGCGAGGGTGACTTCCACGCTGCGCTCAACATAGCAGCCACGCGCTCCTGCCCCGTAATCTTCATATGCCGCAACAATGGCTACGCAATCTCCACCCCCACACTAGAGCAGTACCGCGGCGACGGGATCGCGAGCCGCGGAACCGGCTACGGTATCGATACCATCCGCGTAGACGGGAACGACATCTTCGCCGTGCGAGAAGCGACGCTGAAGGCCAGAGAGCTGGCGCTGAAAGACGGGGGAAGACCGGTGCTGATAGAAGCCATGTCGTACCGTATATCGCACCACAGCACCAGCGACGACTCCTTTGCGTACCGTGCGCGCGTGGAGGTCGAGGATTGGAAGAGGAGGGACAATCCCATCACGCGGCTGCGGAAGTACTTGGAGAACAAGGGGCTTTGGGATGATGCGCGGGAAGCGGAGGCCAGGACTCGCATACGGAGGGATGTGCTGAAGGCGTTTGGGGATGCGGAGAAGGAGTTGAAACCCCCGCTGCGAGCCATGTTTGAGGATGTATATGAAGAGATGACGCCGGAGATTAGGGCGCAGATGCAGGAGTTGAGAGAGGTGTTGGATACTTATCCGGCCGAGTATGATGTTGGGGAGTTTGAGGGAGGGAAAGATAGTTTGGAGAAATAGAGTAGAGGAAATCAAATAACGTTTAGACAGCTTGCTTGGCTTTTCATCCGACACACTACATGATAATAGATATGATTTCAAGCAGCTATCCTGAAAACAATTCAGGAAAGGACGAACGTGGCAATGCATATGGCATGTATACCATAATACTAAGCCGAGGATATTGAATAGATTGAGTTGAGCACATACGCGATATTCCAAAATATAACACCTGAAGTGTTCTCAATTATACATCCAACAGGCTCCATCCAAAGCCATTACCTCTATATATGAAATCCGCCAACCATCTATATAAATACACCAGCTCCCAAGAATAGCCAAAAGCTGATCCAGAACTCCGCACTCCGCGTATATACCACCAAAGAACGTGTCATATAAACATAGCTCATGTCTCATCCCATCATATAAACAACCAGGAATGCGCCCATATCAACAACCAAAAACGCCACATATGCACCCACGCCTCATCACCTCCCCTTTACTACACCCCCAATATACAAATTCCCACTCGCAACCTCAACCTTCCACCCCTCCCTCATCAACATCTTCCCCACCGCCGGCCCCAACCTACTCTTCCCCCCCTGACTATGATGCCCGACCCCCGTCACAATCCTATACCTCCCCCCTTTGCCCCCCTCATGCCACCACGCCGTAACCCTCTCCCTACTAATGCGCACCGCATCCTTGACGCTCACACCATGCAGATCCAAATACCCGCTCGTGCTCTGGCTCGAGACCAGTGCATCCGCCGCATCGCTCTCGGCCGATTTAGCAAGCGCGTGGTAGGAACGGCCTTCTTGCGCGTAGTAGGCTGCTGCGCCGCCCATGAGGTGGTCCGACTTGCCTTTGCGGTAGTACGTGGAGGCTTGGCTGAAAGCTGCGTTGCGCGCGATGGTGTAGGTGCTTGTTATCGTGTTTGCGGCGATGGGGTCGAGATCTAGAGCGGGGTTGAACTTGGGTTTGGCTGAGGAGAAGGGGGTGCTGGGGTCGGGATTGAGGTTGAGTGGTACGTGTCGCAGTTCGATCTGGATTGGGGTTTGGGAGCCGTGGGGTCGAGATGAGAGGGCTTTTGCCAAGTCACGCGCGTTTGCGATCGAGGGGTGAGTGAGCTGGACCAGGGCTTCCAGATCAAGAAGTTGGATTGACGGGAAGCGTTCGCGGAGTTCGGAGGCATTTATTTGGATCATGGGATCGTCGTCTTCGATGTTTAAGCCCTTATGAGCCTCGATGAGAGTAACAAGTGTAGCCTGGACTGATCCTCCGCTCTTATGATACATCGAGCTGACTTGTTGAACCGGCATCCCTGTCCTGGTGGCGATAAAATCGACTCCATGTCTCCCAGTCTCCCACTTGCTTTGAACGAGTAAGTCGGGAACCTGGGTATTTGCATCATCCTCTGTTATTCGCCCCTTTCTTTTCTTGTTTCTTGCCTTGTTCTTGCGCGGCCGTGGTGGAATATCGCTCTCGGAGAAGGCATCGATTCCCTTGTGACGAAGTCCGTTCTGCTCGAGGAATGATTCATTCATAAGTTCATCGATAGCCAAGCTGGCATTTCCCTTGTATTTCTTCAAGGTCCACTTGACGTCGAATGGCTTCAAGGTAGGGAAAATACCCATAAGAGCCGTTTTCTTCTCTTCTTCATCCAGGTCGTCCAGCTGACTCGTATATGAAGTGTCTGTCGATTCATCTGTTGGAGTAGATGAGCCGTTCGGGGTGAATTCCAAGCCTTGAAGGTCCAAAGAGGACATCTCATGACCCAAAGAAGTGTCGTCCGTCTGGCTCGTCCATCCTGGCGCACTTTGTCCGCTTCCGCTCTGGCTCTCATTTTCCCCCGCTTCCCCCAATCCACCGATCAGAATTTGAGGTCCACTGGCAGCACTGGCATCAAATCCGCTCGCTTCGTCATCTGGGACAGTGGCCTTGACAATCTCTAATGTCCTTTTTGCTGTATTTAATTGATCCGAATCATTTAGGTCAAAGTCGGAAAGGATGGCCAGTACGGTGGAAGAATCGATGGTTTTGGAATATTCCTCCTAAACAAAATTGTCAGCCAAGTATTATGAAAATTGTGTTGTGTTAGAGTGGAAAAAATACCAATAATCGAGTCGCAAGCCCCTCCACGTTGGACATTTCCTGAGGGATTCTCCTGCCGGCGCGGAGACGGGAAGCAATTCTTCAAAAATAGTTCAGCTTAGTGGTACAATATTCTTTCGGATACGGTGCATTGCTGTGAGGGGATTATGTACAGATTGTGAAGTCATGATGGTGTGGTGTTGTGGAGTATTACAAACTTGGATGACGGTGGAAAGACGTTGATCGGTGGGATGTGGTTACTCTTATCGGGAAGCTAAACCTATCTCGGTTGGACAACACTAGGGCATTACGAGTAGATCCAGAGCTTTTCTCACAAGAGACCATCCGTCACAACATAAAAAACAACACCAATTCATAACATGTCAGAAAGACTAAGGCGAGGCAATATATCACACACTGCACTCTAGTAGAGGGTATTGAGAAGAACCCGATTCATCTATCTAATGAAGTGTGCAAAAGCTAATCGCATTCCCTCACAATCATCCACTGATGCGCCAAACGACCTTCCATGCAATTTGACTAACCATCCATCCCAAATCAGGTGGAAAAAGAAACATTGTGGGGAAAGCTCGTGAATACATAAGTTATGAGGGGGCGCAATAGGGGTGAATTCTGTGAAATAAATGCCTGAGATCGAATTCCTATTCGATTCTTCGCGCCAAACTCATCGACTTTTCAAGTAACATGCCTATGACAAATGGAATGCGCCCTGCCCTTCCCTGATCGCAATATTCATACGACGCCGCATAACTTCCAAATCAGTGTAGTCGGGCAATTTAAGATAATTGACACAAGTCATAACACTGGGGAGATAGTCGTCAGATGCGTAAGGAGGTTCACTTGGCTTGCAAACCACCGTGAACATGGGTGTAAGAGACTTGAAACCTAGAAAAAAATCAGCATGATGAAGATACTCCGTTGGTAATTTGACGTACCGCCAATAGGAAGTTTAGGACTACCAGTAGTGAACTGGAGGAAATCTCGTCGTTCTGGGAGTGTGAGTTCGCTCATAGTCTGAAGCAGGTTCTTCACACTCTTGCTGTCCATATTGAAACCATGGTCGGCCTTGATCGAGTCCATTAGGGCTGAAAAATCGTTAGCAATAGTCAAATTTATGAAAGGGGAAAACATACTCTCAAGGGACCAATCTTCCTCGATTCTACCGAATAGCATGACCAGCTCATCCGGAGTGAAGGCACTGAGGGCGGAGAATGGGAATACCTGGGTGAAACCAGTTCTGAACGCATCGACTTGTCTTTGAACACCAGTCCCAAGGGTCATATCAATGACCTGTTCAAGGTAACGCTCAACATTGTCAATGGTAACCGAGATGGTAGATCCATTTGGCAGCAACTCAATGGTGGAATAACCTGGGAGAGTGAAGTCAAGACCAAGATCATCAATGCGAACACCATCAATAGAGAGTTCTTCTGCCGCCGCGACCTTTTGTGCAGGTGTGAGGTTGGGATTTTCATCAATAGCCTTCTTTCCAACGGCAAACTTCTTGATCAATTTCAAAGATTTTGCCAATTGGGCATCAACTGTCTTGACAGCCCCCAAAGATGGTGTAACTGGGTTGGATTCGTCTCCAATGCGGAAGAAGGTGGGGTTGAACGAGACATCGATAATCCGAGAATCGATCATTGATCTAGCAACGAACTTTCCAAGCATCTTGAAGAGGTGGAGGGTTCGCTTGCCATTCTCACTTGTTGATTGATCCTCACTCATAGGAGCGGGGAACAGACCACGAGCACCGAATGCATACTCGTCAGCCTCGTTAGCATCTGTTTCACGCCAGAGGTGGAGCTTCTTCTTGGAGAACTCCTTGGATACGGTAGAATAGAACTCTAGAGTTGGACCAAGACCAGTTCCGACTTCTTCAAAGTATTCGACCTCCAAGATACTTTGCGAGGCACCGTAAAGTTCCATAACCTTCAATGCAGACTCGAGAATCTTCGAACGAGAGATTCGTACCTTTTGGCGCTGCAATCGGCCTAGAAAGGGGCGCTCATCACGATGTCGATCTCTCCGGGACTCATCGGCGGATTGAGCATTCTGCCATCGGGTCATCGATCGTGCATAGCCAAAAGAAGTGGACTGCAGAAATAGGTGCCGGGTTTCGAATGGGAAAAGGAATGGATACAGTCGCGCCAAATCCTCACTCCAAGTGGGAAGGCAAGCGCTCGCAACGATGAGAGGCTCCTCAAGCTGTCGGTTAAGTTTGGCTGTAAGCTTTGTATTGACAAATTGCGAGAGTGGCTCAGCGTTGAGCTTCAATGTGTCCTTATTCTCGGCTAACACATCATCCAGATTTGCATTCAACGCGTGCAGGATATTCAGCAGTCGAAGGATGGAGGATGTTGCGGGATGCTTGTCCAGTGACGCAGGAATTCCAGAAGCAGTTGTTTCCGTGCTAACTTCCGATGCCTGACTGAGAGAGGTTGGTTCTGGTGGGGGCGGCCCAGGAACACGCTGGAATCCTATCTCGTGTGTTGCGGACCAGACGCCCCGGTTTGTATGCTCATCAAGTGACGGGTTGTGCACAGCTCGGTAAATGGTCATATCATTGGAAATCGGCTTGCCGTTGATGCTAAACTCGATGTGCCAGTCCTGTGGTACAGCCTGAATCGCAGCTGCATAGGACATTGGCCGGGAGGAAGCGCTGGGTGTTGACATAGCTGCTTGAGCTGCAGCAAGTTGCAAGGCTGAGCTGCGGGAGCTAGCTCCAGATACCTGTGAAGGGGTAGCAACCCGAGTACCATCATCTTTTCGAGCAGTGACTTTGCCACCAGCAGCGACTTCGAGGTTGACCGCAGTTGGGTCTGGGGCTGCACCCTCCTCCATATCCTCATCTAGGTCTCCGACAATGGCATCCAAAGCGGCACTAGCTTCCATATCTTCGTCATCAGTAAGTTGTCTCTCGTCAGCACATTCCAATGCACTCGCCAAAGCGTCCTCTTCGGCAGCTGGAGGTGGGGCTGGGGGCTCAGTCTGTGCTTGCTGTCGTCTACTAGACCGACGAGTGGACTTTTCTTGGGGTGTGTTGGAGGCTGACTGGCTTTCAGAAGCAGGCGTTGCAGCAGGAGCTGTCTTGGATTTCGCTTTTCTAGAACTGCGAGAGGCAAGAGTTGGGGCAGGTGGAGTTGCTGCATTAGCAGAAGTCAACCCACGGGCAGCCATACGTGCTTGGGCATCAGGAACACCGGAGTATGGATTTGGAATGTTGCCGGCAGCTGCCAATGCAGCCAGAGCACCCGAAAGGCCGTCTCTCCTGGCGCCTCGAGGTCCCCGTTCCGACAAGCTGATTCTTGGACGTAGGTAATCGTCGAGAGCTTTAAAAGTAGCAATTGCATGAATTGAGACCATGATGTTGCGATAATGTCGGGGTATCTCTGAGCTTTCAGGCGCAACTAACTTGAGACGAATTTGCTTCGCAAGCATGGAAGCAGCACTGCTTCTATTACCGTCAAAAGTGTTAGAGTGGACTGTAACAACCTCAAAATGCTCGGAACGACTCAGGAGATCTTGTAATTTGTGGATTAGAATACTGAAAGGTGTAGCAGGGGACTCTGCAGTGGAAGCGTTAGGCTTCTTCTTCACAGTTCTTCCCATAAAGACCTCGAGGAAGGCTGATCTAGCGTCATTGCTCAAGCGCTCGTCAGCGTGATTGAACACATCTAGCAAGACTCTCACAACTTCAGAGTTAAGCAACTCAGCGCTGGTGACGCTTTCCAGAACATCGCCATCAAAGTAAGAGGCGAGTGTTGTGAAAAGTTCCACGCCATTGCCTGGTCCTTGATGAAGATAGTGAGATTCGATGTTGGAAGCCAATCCTTGCAGACTGGTAAGAATTTTCACGGCCTTTTTCTTCATGTTTTTGCTATTCTTCTCCGTCTCATGGACCTCCAGAAATTTCTTTGCTCGCCGTGCAATGAGTTGTTGCATAGTCGCGACATCTGAGGTAACGTGGCGTGGCGGGCCATCTAATGACATTGTAGATCCTCGTGAACTTGTTGGAGATCGACTGATATCATCAGGAATATCATCATTTTCGTTTTCATCGTCGTTATCATCGTCTGACGAATCATCGTCATCCTCATCATTGGCATCGTCAACCGGTTCGGACTTCTCGGATACTTTCTGAGCACCGTCTGATTCAGTTACATCAACAGCTTCAATTGCCGGCGAGTCTCCATTGGAAGACTTGGTAGACTTCTCGGCCAAATCTGCATTGGCAAGCTTTGCGATTTCTGCAATGACGCCTTCCCGATAAAACTGGTAGCGATAGACCTCATCCAAGCGTGTGAGGAGAAGCTCAGCAGCTTGAAGTGCATAGTTCACAAGACTGGGGTGGTCTTGTTGTGAGAGGATTGCGGCAAGAAAAGAAGCATATGGCACAGATCTTAGTGCTTCCATCAAGATATCTTTATCAAGATTGGATAGCATCTTCAGTTGGGCGGTCAGGACCTTCTGGCGAACACTCAAATTGACGGTGCTGGAGAATGCATCCGTCAAAGTAGGGAAAAGGATGATGGCAAATCGCTTGACTTCGTCTTTACATCCCTCTAGGAGCTCAATTCGCTTCTCGTTTGCAGACTTCTTTCGGGAACTTGACGATCCCGTCGGTGGTGCTGACGCTGCATCAATATCAAAGATCGCATCGAATGACTCGGATTCTCTCGGAAGGCCGGGAAGAAGTTCACAGATAACGTTCAAGGTTTCAATGACTTGCTCTCGGGGTCTGTGGATCAAAGCCTGCATGATAACAACGCTGTCCAACTTCGAGGCTACATCTTCTGTGGCGCCAGGCGGCGAAACACCCGTCAAGATCTGGTATAAAGTCTCGACAACATTCATTCTGAAAAGTTCAGCGGATAAGCTGGCGCTAGCCTTAGCAGTGAAAGCTAAGACTCGCAGGAATTGGGTGTGGATATTGGGACCGATAAGGTTGGTGGTACCTGGGAGTAAGAGACGGAGGATAGCACCGAGCAAGTCAGTACTGACGAGCTCTTCAAGCTTGCTAGGGTGGTATCTAAAGCTCTCTACAACTCTAGACACACAAAGAGATCCCTGCTCGACGACTTTCTGATCGTTGGAGCCCAAGACGTTCAAGAGAATTGGCATTACATCTCGAATGACAGGAAATGAGTCCTCTGGGATATTTCTGCAGCAGTTGGCCGCAGTGGTGACAGCAGTTCGCTGCGTACTAGTTGCGAAAAAGTCAAGGTATGTCAGACAAGCTGTTAAGCCCCCTTCACGCACAATAGATGCAGGATATTCGACCGAGATCTTCTCCAGTGTCTAGAGATTTCAAGTTAGAAAGTACAATTGAAGGGCTGAGGCCACTTACGCTGAGAGCTTGCTCTGCCAAATCAATGAAGTGTATCTCCAGAAGTTTTTGGCAGAGGATTGGTACGGCCCCTCCATAAACCACATTCGCTGTGCTTGCGGGCAATGCTTCCATCAAATTCGCGAGGCATCGGCATGCAAGAAGCATCATTTCAGGATTCTCTTCTCCAAAATCGGAGGGTTGCATCAAGACTACAAGCTCCTTAACAAATGCATCTGGGGAGAAGTGTCCTGACAAATTATCCTCGGTCGATACTAGTAGAATTTCGGACAATTCCTGCAGGGCAATCAACTGCACCGAAGGATCATTTTTCTGCTTCAAGTTGTTCAAGATATCCCGTAGTCTCGTAGAAACGCCCGACATCATGCCAGTCAATGCCCTTAATGTGCTCGAGAGGCCGTGTGGAGGTCCTCCAGGTCCACCAAATCCTCCAAATGGATCGTCATCATCGTCCTCCCGGCCAGCATAATTGCGAGCCATCTCTTCATCCTCATTGTCGTCACTAGCATCGTCATCCTCAGGAGGTGGAGGTTTATTCTCTGAAAGGTTATTTAGCGAGGAGTCGCCATCTTTATTGCTGCTGGCCGTCTTCTTCGGTCTACGGCTAGATGCTGGGGTGCTTGTAGGATTATCTGCTTTATGGGGCATTAGCAATGAAGAGAAGATGCTTGAGTGAGGAAAAAGCGACACACCTTGACCACCCTTCTTATTCCTAGATGACTTCCGCTTTGAGGAACTGGTAGATGTGTTTGGTGGTTCACTAGAAGGACCCGCAGAATCACTGAGATGTGTATTAGCTTAGCAGGACAGGTGGGGATAGATCAAATGCATACCCAGGACTCGACATAACCGCAGGAGTTTTGCCCTTCGAAGTTCTCTTGCGGGCGGAAGCTGGGGCAGGCGAGGGCGGCTCAGGCTCGGTTACCTTCTGTCGCTTTGTACGTCTAGTTGGTGGTTTCGCAGGTTCGGGTTCAGGTACTGGACTAGGCTCTCGAGCTTGTGCTTTGCGTTTTCGTGATGCAGGCGGTGGTCGAGTGGACGAAGCAGCAGCGGTGGCGGGGATTCCTGCGGAGGCGCCAGCTGACTCTGAAGAGTTGGCTGCTTGTCTGGCGGACGCACGAGTGATTCTGGAAGACATGAGTATTTGCTTTCTGATGGAAGGCCTTCAGCACACTCCGTCGCCTCTGTGCAACAAGGTAGATAGTTGCAAGAAGTTGCGGCAGGTCGAAGTTGCAAATGCAGATGTAGATGGATATTGACTTGCAGGTGGAGACGAAGATGGAAGATGGAAGATGGAAGGGGTCAAGTAAAAAGAAGGGCAGGTGAATGGGGGGAAGGGTACCGAGAAGCAGGAATAGAAGAAGTCGCCGTCGACTGGTTTCTCGCTGTTGCTGTTGCCGTTCCGGGGTCGTTATCGAAAAGTGACTCCGATTTACGCTGCGAAGATGCCATCGGTCACGCCATTAGCGGCTGTTTGTATATTCTCTTGGTCTGGGTAAATGTCGAATTGTCGAAGGTCGCAAAGGGAGGGAGAAGATAGAGAATTGATCACGGGCCGTGGAGGTGGAGATGTTTGATGGGATGGTACTGTATGGTACAGTAGGGCAAACGTTAATGAACGATTACATCGATCCTACGTACGCTGAGTTGGCGCGGAGCGCTGTTTTTAATCCTAGCACCACCACCGCGCTTAAAATCAAAAAGTCGATCTACACGAATCTAAAAGTGACGACACCAAAAAGACGCTCTTTGTGGTGTAGCAGACCAAAAGCAAAGGTCAAGTGCCTTTGGGTATGTATTTCAACACTCAAGCCTCAAAATGATTCCCACCCACGCGAAAAAAAACCCCCACCATCTTCCTTCCACCTGGTAGGACGATTACCTATCAGACTAGGGTTATTGTATCTGGCTCCTGAGAAACGTGGCAGATTTTGTTTTATATGTCTGTATTCATATTGAGAGTTCTTGGGCAAATCTTCCGTCTGCTGCATCAATTCCGCATAGTTACGTATATTTCGTCCTGTCCTTCCATATCTTTACAGATAGATCGATCATTTTACGTTTTTCATAAACTCATAAAACGCCAAATCGTTTAACAAAAAGTCATCCCCAAAAAACCCACTTCTGTTTCCTATGTATAACGGGTTTTTGTCTGATGTAGCCTCAGGTGTTGCTTGTTCTATCAAATCTTGCTTGGGATGTTTTAGTGTCTCACCTAAATTTGATTGCTAGAAGCAAGACTTGTCAATACCTTCTAATTCCTAGGAGTCTCGAATACCTCTTAGTCAATGTCTTATAACTCATTTGTGGATGGTAACTTTTTCAAATACGTATTTGAGGAGGCTAACAACTCCACGCTTGCTCATATTGGATCCGGGGTTGGACTAAAGCGAAGGAGGCTTCTGATATTTCAACGCATAAGACATGGGGAATTTTGCTGAGACATTGTTAGGTCAAAGGAGATGATATCAATTTACCTTCAGTGGTAGGTAAGCTGACGATATTGTCGCTTCTTTGGCGGGAGATGTACGGCAAGGTTGGCTCAGGCCAGTAAGTGGGAGTTATGGAGGAGAGGAGAAGAGGAGAAGAGATAAGAGCAGAAGAAGAGAAAAGGATAAGAAACAAAATAGTTCGATATAAATCGAAAGGGCTCTATATTTGAGCTGCTAGCGTTCTTCAATGAATTAGCATATACTTACAGATTCGGCTTGAGAAGTTGTCGTTTAGCTATCTACCCATGTAGGTGTACCTTAGGTATAGGAGGTTTTCATCTGATAAACGATTTTTTGTCAGATTTTCCATTGTATACTAACGTTTCCGGTCATATTTGTAATGGATGAATGGATGATAGAAATGACAATAGAGGGGGGCTTCTACAAGCCTCAATCCCCAGCATTATGGTACCTACTGGTACATATGCATGCCATCTATTGGCTGTCCAGGGTGGGGTGCGCCTCATGGCTGAGTCAAGTCGTCCTGTTTAGGCACGGTACGGTACTGTAATCAATCCCAGGCGCCCGGAACCTGTCAACCTGCTCGTTCTGCAACCAACGTAACCCAAGTTCGAGTAGCTCATTAACCTTTAGGCAGGTGGTTGAACCTTGATTCTAATTCAGTTGCTTTCTCTGTTAGAGATTCTGTTAGAAAAAAACCTTTCTTCAAACTAATTTCCGGGACTTGTCCATTTGTCCATGATTGAAAACACTAATTCCCTTACGGTCTAGAATGCTCCTCCCGCCCGGAAAGATAGGGTAAGCGGGGTGAGTCGCATTGCATCGCATCATCTCCGTAACAAAGTCATCACCAATCCCTCACCATACAAGATCAAACAGCATCTTATATCCAACATTCGCATCCATATTCCCCGCCGAATACAAGAAAGATTCACTCCTCTCGGCTTCAAGGTGTCTTGCCCTATTCCCAGACGCTCTTCCTTAGGGCGACCATTCGTGCGCAGCCTTGACCCCCGCAATCCCCATCATTTCCGCGTTTCGACCTTCCGACATAGCAATCCGTCATCGAGATTTTACACACCTTCGAGCGCCAAATTTCTACCGCAGAGGCACGAATCGAAGACCCCAAGCAAAAGCCACACGACTCTCAAAATGGCAATAAATACGCAGTCTGCTGTCTCGCAACCGGTCCAAAGCAACTTCCCCCACCAACGCCTCACATTACACCAAAGTGATACCTCGAGAACCCCACTCGTATTGATAGCATGTGGCTCCTTGTACGTCTTATTTTTATCCCAAAACCTACTTTCTTCTTCAGTAGCCAAGGAGGCTGGGATATCCATATGCTTCCACGCTCTTTGACTCTCTCAACTACTATGCTAATGCGCGGGCAGCTCACCTATAACCTACTTACACTTGAGGATGTTCGAGATGGCGTCAGACGTAAGGACAACGGGTTCTTTCATATTACACTTCCCTTTCCCATAATTTTACATGTACTCCGACTGCTCGCCCCCTCCTAAAGCGGGAACTTGTCCTTCTTCTGCTCCTAAAATACTCTTGAATAAGAAATAACTAACTCCCTCGTCATCTAGTATGTGCGTACTCTTCTTCCTGTTCTGCGGTTCTTCCGGGGTCGAAGATAGCCTTTCCGGGTTCACTCTTTACGTATTTACGTGATATCAAGCCTAACATCCCACTCTAGTACAAATTCAACAACAAAAACTTCGAGATCATGGGGGGTTATCTCAGTCCAGTGAGTCTTATTTTCAAGCAGAAACGCTGTTTCCCCTCAATAAGTTTCCGAGGTTGGGGTTGTTTGGGGGCCCTTTGGCAGCAAGGAACCTTGCCCCGAGCTCCCTCCTAAATATTAATGTCCAAAATGCTAATATGTTCACACAGGTCGGAGACGGCTACAAAAAGGTAATCAGCCCTTTTCTCTATTTCTTCTGCTCTGTCTTGCTATGCTGAGACTCCTGAAGAGTGTTACATCCATTCAATGTTTGGCATTTACGTAAAACACAGTACTGATTGCTTGATAGGCAGGACTTGCACCAGCTGTCCACAGACTCCGGATGTGCGAGTTGGCCGTGGAAAGTGCTGGTTGGCTGATGGTTGATCCATGGGAGGCTACGAATCCAGAATACATTCCCACTGTAAGTCAATCATACTTAGAATACCAGCTCCTGGCATATCTCAGAAGCTTGGCTTTCTTGTGCCAAACAATCAAACACAAGTCCAAACTAACTTTATGGAATAAAATAGGCCCTGGTCTTAGATCATTTCGAACACGAGATCAACGTGGTATTAGGAGGTATCGAGCGACCTGATGGGACCCGAGTACCTGCTAAGATTTGTCTCTTGGCGGGAGCAGATCGTGAGTACACATCTCATTCTTTGACTATGGACGGATCTAGTAGCAGCATGAAGATTTTATACTGACTCCCTGTTCTTCTGTAGTTGTCCAAACTATGTCCACACCAGGCAAGTAATATATATCCGTTTTCCTTACTGCCTTGCTAATTGACTCGCCAGGCGTTTGGAGTAGTGATGATTTGGATCATATTCTTGGAGGATATGGTGCTTGCATCATTGAACGAGAGGGAACCGACATCGATGACGCTCTCTCGAGTCTTCAAAATTACAAGGACAACATTCACGTAAGCATAGTCCTATAGCATATCTTCTTAGATTCAGATGGCTGCATTTGATACCCAAGAGCCCCTCCTGAAATATCCATATCATTCCTGTACTTTGAACTCACACCTCAGACTTTGCATGTCGACCTGTTAAAATAAAATTGCTAATGCCTTAGTAGGTTGTCAAACAACTCATTCAGAACAACGTAAGCTCGACTAAGATTAGGCTCTTCTTACGAAAGGAATTGAGCATCAGATATCTAATTCCATCGCCGGTTATCAATTATATCGAGGAACACAACCTGTATCAAGAGGACGGAATATCCTCAATGAAGGACAAAGGAAATGCAGAAGGCACGCAAAATTCGGGCCGAACATCACCAGCAATCGGCAGCTCTGGATCTAAAAACCATTTGGACAAGGCCTCGTGAGAGCTAGGATGTACTCTTTCGGACTTTACGCTGTATCATATCAAAATGCTAAGGAGTACCAACCCCCGCCCGGAATCCGACATTCGCCGGCCTTTACGGGGTACAAAACGCTCTTTTCCTTATGGCCAAACGAATGCTATCTTACCTCTACTTGGGTATTGTCGTATCACAGTGGATGAGGGGGTTTTCATTTACACGGATTTCTTTTGCATCGGATAGCTGGTGGTTTGCATACGGACGATGATCACGGGACACTTCTTGGGAGGATCTTCTGTTTACGTAGAAGCGAGTGGCTCACGGCCTTGGGAAGAAGACATAGCCATAGGGCATATCCACCCCATTGGTTGGGTCTTGGTGGAATAGATCAATAGAAATTAGAGATGATTTGGCTCTACTTTCTGCGCCATGACCACTAGCTTTTGCAGACGCAATAATAACATGGGTAGGGTAGGTACTCAAAAAGGGAATCAAGTACGGAGTAAGTAAGCTGTTACACAGTAAAAGGCATAGTCGTGAATCCCGTGAGGATACGGTACTGTGACATTGAAACAGCAGCGCCACGAGTCTGGCCTAAGAAGGCACTATACTGCATGAAAGCGTCATCAGAGGCCGTGCACCCTACTGTAGAACATCAAGACTCTCGTCACCTGCCTAACGACCATCCCATCTGAGCAACCTCTCAATCGCAGAGGACTTATGCTCTCAACCACTTTCAAACGAATTTCCGACCACACTTGCCTAATAAAACCTCCCAGGAATTGCGGCGCTGGACGACGCTTCAAAGCAACAATGGGGCCCAGCCTCCGAGCAGTCGCAGGCCTCGTCCTGACTGCAGCTTCAACCCTAGTATCCAGTGAAGCTTTCACACCCATCCACGAGGCCGGGCGCTGTGCAATCCGCGGGGACTGTGGGACCCTTTTTTCGCGGCTGCCATGTGTTGATAACGGGCTGGCAAAAGACCCCGAGGACGATGTGCGGGAGAAGCTTATGGGGATCTGTGGGCCGAAATGGAAGACAGGTCCTCTGTGTTGTGAAGAGAAACAGGTATGGCATATTGCCAAACAAGAGAATATATACTGATGTTTGATGTAGCTCGACACTCTGTCGGATAACCTGAAGAAAGCGAATGCGTTTATATCCTCCTGCCCGGCTTGCAAAGAGAACTTCTACAACCTCTTCTGCACGTTTACCTGCTCTCCCGATCAATCGCTCTTCATAAATGTCACACAGGCCGAAGCGAGCGGTGATAAAAAGAGGGTTACGGAGTTGGACCATCTTGTCTCTAACTCATATGGATCCGGGTTCTACGATAGCTGTAAGGATGTGAAGTATGGGCCTACAAACGGTAATGCTATGTCCCTTATCGGTGGCGGCGCGAAGAATTATACAGATTTCTTGAAGTTCTTGGGAAAGAAGGATCCCTTTTTTGGCTCGCCTTTCCAAATCAACTTTCCAAGACCTGAGGAATATCCCGAACCTGGTTCTGGAGCATCGGAAATGACCCCGAAGAAATGTAACGACGAAGACGAGAATTTCAGGTGTGCTTGTGTAGACTGCCCTGATGTCTGCCCCGAACTTCCAAAAGTTAAGGAATCTGGTTCATGCCACGTCGGAGTGCTACCTTGCCTCTCCTTTGGAGCTATACTGGTCTATGGAGTTCTCATGGCATTGCTTGCTACAGCAATATTTGGGCATATCGCCTGGGCTAAGCATAAACGGCGCACCACCGAGCGACTTCGACTACTACAAGACGTTGCACCAAGCGATGATGAGGACGAAGGTGACATAATCCATAATGCTGCTATGTATGATCGCCCTCAGAGACATTACTGGATCAACACCGTCTGTGACAGTGCTTTCAGTCGGCTGGGACACGTTGCCGCTAAATTTCCAGCCATTACTATTGCTGTCAGTGTCCTCCTGGTGGCGATTCTGAGCATAGGATGGGTCCGATTTGAAGTCGAGACAAACCCAGCTCGACTATGGGTCAGCCCGACTTCAGCAGCTGCTGAGGAGAAGGCATTCTTTGATAAGAACTTTGGGCCTTTTTACCGTGCTGAACAGGTTTTCCTGGTGAACGATACACAACCAGAAGGGCCAGGCCCAGTCCTAAGCTACGAAACGCTGACGTGGTGGATCGATGTCGAAGACCGCATTAGCAAGCTAAAAGGAAAGAAAACAAATGCGACGCTTGAAGACGTGTGCTTCAAGCCTACAGGAGATGCTTGTGTGGTACAGTCCGTGGCAGCCTGGTTCAAGAACGATGCGAAGCAAGTTAATGCGGAAACATGGAAGGATGAGCTTCGAAAATGTGAAACCTCACCTGTCAAGTGCCTACCCAAGTTTAGCCAACCTCTCGATCCAAAATTGATCCTCGGTGGGAGAGATGGATCAGTTGATCCTGCGGATTCATCTGCAATCGTCGTCACCTGGGTCGTCAATAATGCCGATGAAGATTCAACTGTCGTGAAAAAGGCAATGGATTGGGAAGCATCTCTCAAAGACTTCCTTCTTGAACTACAAGGCAATGCAACTGCTCGTGGTCTCAGACTGTCATTCAACACAGAAATCAGCTTGGAGGAAGAGCTCAACAAATCTACAAACACCGATGCCACAATTATTATCATAAGTTACATTATCATGTTCGTCTACGCGTCTCTAGCTCTCGGTTCGACTGCATTATCTGTACGAGGAATTTTGCGAAACCCAGCAACTTTCCTTGTGGAATCGAAGTTCTCTTTGGGAGTCGTGGGCATTTTAATCGTGCTGATGTCCATCTCGGCGTCTGTTGGGCTCTTCTCATATGCCGGTATTAAGGTCACTCTTATTATCGCAGAGGTCATCCCTTTCATTGTTCTTGCCGTGGGTGTCGACAACATCTTCCTCATCGTGCATGAATTTGAGAGAGTCAACATCAGCCACCCTGACGAGATGGTGGAATACAGGATCTCGAAAGCCTTGGGTAGAATGGGCCCTTCAATTCTCCTGTCGGCTACTACAGAGACTATTGCATTTGCCCTCGGAGCTGTCGTAGGAATGCCAGCTGTTCGGAATTTTGCGGTTTACGCTGCTGGTGCCGTATTCATCAACGCCTTGCTGCAGGTCACAATGTTCATCTCCGTGTTGAGTCTCAATCAGCGACGAGCCGAGGATCATCGAGCCGACTGTTTCCCTTGCATCCAGATCAAGAGTGCCAGTGTGCAATTAGGACACTCGAATGGTAATGGCTACGCCAGATCTTACGAGGGTCAAGATGAAAGCAGCCTTCAACAATTCATACGCAAGAGTTATGCTCCCACAATCCTTGGGAGGAAGATGAAGGCTGTGATAGTGGTCATATTTTTGGGTATATTCACAGCTGGCGTCTCATTGATCCCCGAAGTCTCCTTGGGACTAGAACAGACAGACGCGATTCCAGATGGCTCCTACTTGATCCCCTATTTTAATGATCTTTACGATTATTTCGATTCCGGCCCTCCGGTTTACTTTGTCTCTCGCGAGCTAAATGTCACCGAGAGGAAGCACCAACAACAGCTCTGCTCTCGTTTCACGACGTGTAAACAAGAATCCTTGACAAACATTCTAGAAGGAGAGCGAAAGAGGCCAAATGTCTCGTATATTGCCTCGAATGCTGCAAGTTGGATCGATGACTTTTTCGTCTGGCTTGATCCTACCAACGAAGAATGTTGCCTCGAGAAAGGCGATACATGCTTTGCACATCGCGATCCAGCATGGAATATTACCCTCTACGGAATGCCCGAGGGTGACGAATTCATTGATTACTTGGAGAAATGGGTCAACTCACCCACAGATGAAAGTTGCCCTCTTGGTGGAAAAGCATCATACGCCAACGCTCTCGTTATTGACACAGAGCGAGAAACCATTCCAGCAAACCATTTCCGCTCCTCTCACACTCCCCTCCGCAGCCAAAAGGATTTCATCTCAGCCTACGCTTCCGCGCGCCGCATATCAGACGGCCTCAAAAAATCCACTGGCCTCGACGTCTTCCCTTACAGCGTCTTCTACATCTTCTTCGACCAATACGCTACCATCGTCCGCCTAACCGCCACGCTCCTTGGCTCAGCCCTAGCCATGATCCTCGTCATCTCCTCCTTACTCCTTGGATCCGTCAAGACCGGAGCCGTAGTAACAGCCACCGTCATAATGATAGTAGTAGACATCATCGGCACCATGGCGATCTTCCACGTCTCCCTGAACGCAGTCTCGCTTGTCAACCTCGTCATCTGCGTAGGCATCGGCGTCGAGTTCTGCGCTCACATCGCGCGCGCTTTCATGTTTCCGTCCCGCGCCGTGATGGAGCGCGCGAAGAAGTTCCGTGGTCGTGATGCACGAGCTTGGACTGCGTTAGTTAACGTGGGTGGGAGTGTTTTCTCCGGTATCACTATTACTAAATTGCTCGGTGTATTCGTGCTAGCTTTTACGAGGAGTAAGATTTTCGAAATTTATTATTTTAGGATTTGGCTAGCGCTTGTAGTATTCGCTGCGTTGCATGCGCTGGTTTTCTTACCTGTTGCGCTGAGTCTTGTTGGGGGTGAGGGGTATATTGATCCCGAGAGTGAGGGGGGTCTGCAGGAGGATCTGGCGAGTAGACGGTATAGGGCTTTACTGCCAGATGAGGACGATGATTCGGATGAAGAGTATTAGATTGGGTGTGAGCAGAAGGTATATACATGTAGGATTTGCATGGGTTTAGGAGTTTTTTTCTGGGTTGGGTTAGGTTGAGTTTACAGCGAGAACAACTTCACAGTAGCATGGTAATATGATGGGTTGTTAATCTCTTGTATTGTGTTTGTGTTTGAGATTTTGATGAGAGGGACCAATGGCCTCGTTAAACCCTGAGTGCAGGGAAGAGTACCTTGGTTGAATTCTCTCTCGTGAGTCCTTGCTTCCTTCCCCTTCCTTCCCCACCTACTTCCTTCCCTCCTTCCTATCATGGCTTCCTAAGTTGTTTCTCCTCGAGCACCGCTGTCGAGGTATGGATTTTGTTGTTTGTTGACGGCGACTTGACTGTTGGTGTTGGTTGTATATTTGGTGGCGAGTTGGTGGATGGCGAGTGAGACTTTGTCGTACCGGTAGTTAGTGGCGATTTGTTGAATTTTGAGTACCCTTTGGTTAGTTGTTGCGAGTGAGTTTGTTGTGGTTGCGTGTGTAGTTGATGTCGAGGCGCTGGATGATGAGGTTCGTTAGCCTCTCTGCGTAGTGTTTCGTGATCGTTGATGGCGAGTGAGTTTGTTGTGGTTGCGTGTGTAGTTCATGCCGAGTCGCTGGATGATGAGGTTCGTTGGCCTCTCAGTGTAGTGTGTCCTGGTCGTTGATCGAGTGAGTTTGCTGCACCACGCTGTAGTTGGTGCATTTGTCACGTGTATCGTACACGTGCCCTCCACGCTAGTGCATTCCATCCCCTTTTCCACCCCAATATGCAGTCTTCCTGACAGTCTTTGATTCCGACTTCTTGAAGCTCTTTAGCTTCTTTGTGTGATTTGGTTTGATCGTTGATGGTGAGTGAGAGTTTGTTGTAGTTGGTGGTGTGTTTGATGCGACTTGCTGAAGCTCCCTTGTGTTGGGGCAATGAAGTCCGATGTGGTATTTTCTATGATGGATATCCAGGACGTAGTGTTTCAGTTGTTGACGTGTTGATGTTGAGTTTGGTGTTGGTGGTGTCTTCTGGTGGTGACTCGAGTGAGTTTGATGTTGGTGGGGTCCTGGTCCAGTGGGTCCCGTGATGTCGATGTTGATGCTGATGCTACCGGAGCAGGTGAGGAGCTCTGTTGAGTTATTTTGCTTGTCCTTTGGTGGTGAGGCGAGTGGGTTTGATGTTGGTGATGTCCTGGTGCAGTGGGTCCTGGGATGTTGGTGGTGTCCTCGGGTGGTGAGT
>QGMF01000331.1:0-38490 GCA_007821475.1 Lachnellula arida | reverse complement strand
CTTGGCACAATCAAACTCCTTCTTCCCAAGCTTCCGATTAACATCATTATGCGCCTCACACATCCACGTCCCAAACTCATCCCTACTCTCCGCCCTCACCTTATTCCGCTCCATAAACACCTGGAAGTCCTCCGCGCAAACCCAACACGGATATAGCTTCCCAAAGAGCCCGAGGAACTGCTTCACGTTGCTCTGGTCGTTCGGCGTAGGAGCCTCGGGATACGTGGCCGTGATCGAGTGTAGTAGGGTCCACGACGAACGGCCCAGCTCTTCCACATCTGGCGGGCATTCTTTCGGGGGCGCGGAGGGCTTCGTGATGGTTTTCCTCTGCGAGGTGAAGTCGGCTAGTGAATTGCAGGTCCGACACCTTCCTAAGATCAGCACTCGACGCCCAGATTTCCGGGTTCGCAGAGCTCACGGTTTCCCATCTTTCCCTAACACAATGCCCTTCTTTCTTGCGGGTTTGGCATCACCAGCAGATGTCGGAGTAGCTGTAGTTGTAGCTGTACTGCCTGCACTACTTTCCCGGTTTTCTTCTGTCATTATTATCTTTCCAAGACAACTTTTGTGCGACCGTGTGCAAATTCAAATGCAAAAAAGGAGAAGAAAAAACGAGTGTAAGTTATATAATAAAAGCCTGGTGGTGGAAGCTTTGTAATGCAGGTTGAGCCGCATTCGGCGGGCCATTCCGCTCGGGATTTAAACTTCTCTAGCAGCAAAGGCTGCATGACGACGACGACGACGACGACGACGATCCCAACTGAAATGATGCGACGACGACGACATGGGTGCGATTGAAGGTGCGAAAGAAAAGACACCAGTGCTGTTGCTGAAGACCAAATCGATTCCAAATGATGGTTACAAGGAGCAATTCGACGCCACGAAGGAGGGAATACAGTTCGAGCCGGTCTTCGTCCCCGTGTTGGAGCATCAACTTCTGGAGGAGGGATTGAAGGTTGCGAGAGATGCTCTGCGGAATAAGGAGATTGGTAGACAAGCTGCCGCGAAATATGGAGGGTTGATATTTACGTCTCAGCGAGCTGTGGAGGCATTTGCGAAGCTGGTTGATGAGGGGCAGGGTATGTAATATCTCCTCTTCCAAGCTCAACACCTCACTAATGAGATCTATTTTAGACGTCGATAGCTGGCCGCATTTACAAGATATCCCGATATACACCGTGGGACCAGCAACATCTCGAGCTCTACGATCAATTCCTCAGACGCCTCCCCTTAATATATTCGGTTCCGAGACGGGGAATGGCGAGGCATTGGCACATTATATGATAGATCATTACGGGGAATGGTACAAAGACATGGAAATTAAGCCTCCGTTATTGTTCCTCGTGGGAGAACAAAGGCGGGACATCATACCGAAGACTCTTATGAACCCCGCTTTACCCCGCGATCGAAGGATACAAGTCGATGAGTTGGCAGTCTATGGGACCGGCGTGATGGAGTCGTTCGAGAAAGACTTTAGCAAGCTGCTGAAAGAGACAGAGAACAAACCCATGAGATGGGTTGTTGTCTTTTCGCCAACCGGGTGTGAAGCTATGCTGCGAGCTCTTTGTATGCTTGACCCAGAAACCGGTAAGGTCAAGACCGAAACCCAGCGAGAAGGAAAGACGCATATTGCAACTATCGGGCCTACGACTAGGGACTTTTTACAGACTAGTTTTGACTTCGAGCCAGACGTTTGTGCGGAAAAGCCGAGTCCTGAAGGAGTGGAAGCGGGCATAGAGACGTTTTTGAAGGAACGAATGTGAAAATCTTCAAAGTTGCGCCCGTTCCCAATTTCCTTGCGCTTTATACGGAGTGGGTGTGCAATGTTCACATTCCCTGAAACCTGTACAAAGAAACATGATAAAGTTTCTAGAATCATGGGACATTGTTAGACTGCCTTCCAGGGAACCGGGTACTTTAATGTCTGCAAAGATCATGAGCGTGCCATTGCAAGCTGCAACCACCAGCTGTTTCCAAAAGTCGCCCGTGCTCTTGTCAAGTCTGATCACAAAAATTATTCCTGTTATCCACGATACTAGCTGCAAAGAGTAGTTCATAGCTCTCGAGTCTCTTTATGTAAGGAAGGGGTTTATGAAAGGGGCGGACAAATGCAGAAAGGAAGCTAGGCCGCATGCGGATTAATTATTGCTAACAGGCATAAAACAAGCTGCTTCCTCTCCCTATATTTTAGGGCATCCATCCAAAGTATGGGTCGATTCATCTATTTATCTTGGAACAGTCACCGCGAGAACCCCTTATGACTTGCTCTGTTTTATATTTGGCCTAGTCTTATGATTTTTACCTAACTACTCCACCAAATATATCAACATCAAAACTCTACGCACAAGGAGCACTTGTGATAAACCGATACTCATACCAAATTCCAAAGAACACAAGACGCTCAACACCAATGTTACAACAAAAACATACCTGGAATATCAAACCAGTCGACGCATCTCATAGAATGACACTCTCTATTCCCCTCATTGGCTTGGGTGCCGCCATAGCAGCAAATAAAACTCAACCATCAAATGAAACGACCCCGGCACCAAGCCACAAGCAGCTCACGAACAGCAGCACGTATGTTCGAGAGCATATAGGACTGATAATCCTCGTCATCGTTGTTGGCATGGGCGTCATGGGCTTCTTGGTGGCGTATGAGGTATCCAGGCGTCGTCAAAAACGCCTCGCCAAGATCGAGAGTACTGGTGTTTAGGACGTGAATGTTTGGAAGAAGTCAATCACAGGGGGTCCATGAATAACAAAGGTATTTCCTCCTTCAATGACATGTATCCCTGTGATTGTGCTGAGCTCAGAAGCATGATTCCCGTCATTTACGAGGATCCGCCTTCGCCCTGCTGTATAAGTAGACTTGTATTCCTCGAACACTACCTTTGAACAAGCAACAAGCTCATCCTACCAAGCGTTACCGAAAGACTTTCAGCAAGGTCCAGCATTCAGCAGCATCCAACACACATCATACTCCGTACACAACTGTCATTCGGCGAACAACACACAATGAACACCATCACCAACATCCTCTTTACCCTCCTCGCCTACCGTAAGGATAACTGGCTCTTTGATTTTACCCTGTCCCCTTCTATCATGTTTCGTGCCATGCACTCTAACTCCTCCTATAAATTTCCTAGACTAGGAATAAGCCCCCTCTACTTCCGAACCCGTCTTGCATAGGAAATAACTAACTCCCCGTGATCCAGTCTCTCTCATCGCCGCCCACCCGCTCCACGTCCGCCAAAGCACGTCCTCCGCACACCTCGCTTCGCGCTCGGTCTTGGGCACAGATCCCAAGCATTTCTGGATCGGCTTTGGAGTTGGCTGTCTCTTTGTGCCGCTCGTCGGACTTATTGGCTGGCTTGTGGTTGGGAGACTGAAGAAGAAGTAAGCTATGAGTGAGGAACATTGGGGTCTGAAGGGCTTGGAAATTTAGATGGAAGACGTTGGTGGAATAGCTTCGGTGTAATTAATCTTTCGGAACATGGCTTTTTTGAACTTGTGTATATGTTTTTGTGAGGTGTTGTTGGTGCGAGTGCGGAGTCAAGTGTATGTATAGTGCAAAACCATGGCTTGTTATGGTAGCCTAATACCCTGTTTCTTTGGAGATAATTGGATTCCAATCTGAATTATTAGCTCTCTCTACTTTGCCCAAGTAGTAATATAATTAAATATAGAGTATAGAAGAAGTCTATAGAGCGGGGGTATGAATGGTGTGGGGGGACTAAATAGACTTAGTACGCCCCACTAGCTCTTCGCTTGAGTGGCCCATGCTTAAGTGGCGCAAATATGGGGTGCTCGGCTATTTAAGGCTAAACCTCGCAGTTTCACCCTCCTTTAAAACCTCCAAAAATAGGTATAAACAAACCCTATTATTAACGATTTTACTAGTGCTACTCATTAGCTGATTAGTCACTAATTAGGAAATTAAGAACTGACTGACTTATTCTAAAAGCTTCAACTAATAAGGTGACTGAATAGCGACTGACTTATCGGCCAGTCTGCGCCAAGACTGATATACATCTTTCATTCAGCTCAAGCTAGCAAGTATGCCTAGTAGTATTCCCAAGATCACTAAGTTCTCTCTCTCTCGCTCTGTCTCTCTTCTTTCTTTGGAGAACGCTGATCCACCCAAAACATCGATGTCCCCTCTTTCGCGAAGAAATCTTTCTCTCTTCACATTTTGCAGATGTCTATTAGATGTACAGAATAGAAAATATGTGACTTTTAGCCTTGCCTCACCAATCTTCACCGAAAGTGGACAGCTGTCAAACATGAAGTTACTCATCTTTGACGGGGTGTAGTAAGAGTGGTGGCAAACAATCCCCGCCAAGATACGTACGCCACTGGTTATCTGCATCATTTTGTTTACACCAATAGCTTGATTGCCCCCAAGGTCCTTCAACCCATCCATGAGTTGTATAAGATGATGAAATCCCATATCCGCCGGCCTTGTTACTCGGTGGACCACGGTCGATATTTTCAACAAGTTTTTGGATTGTCCAATCGTTCGCAAACGTGATCCGGTGGGGTATCGACACTGCTTTCAAGCCATGCAGCAATGCAAAAGTCTCCAGCGTTGCTTCACTGGCGAGCCACTGACCACTTTCACGTTGTGCCTCGCTGACAAGCTGAAGGAGATGACGCGAGGAGCGCGTAATGCTCACGAAGCCAGCTCGACGAGGAGTTGCTAGCCCGTCAGTAAAGCCATGCACCATGTCTTCGTAGATCCAGTCAGATCCGATGGGATCTATGTCTGGAAACAAATTGATGAGATCGGCGTCTTCGTTAACGCCCCAATCTTTCTCTGACCGAAGAGGTGGCTTAGGGCCTTTAGGCATGAAGTTTGTCGTCACAATAGGACCCCAGATACCCGAGTCGCCAATCTCATCGTCGACGGCCTTTGTGAAAGCATCGTAGGATCCATTATGCAGTTCCGGGATGTAGAAGCGGCCGTTACGCTCCCAGAGGTTGCGCCGTGGTTGTAATCCAGAGAACGTAACGGCACTTTCCAGACTATCGTAAACATGGCCAGTGAAACGTAGGTCCATCTCTAGCTGCCAAAAGTGGGGAAAATGTGGAAATTGGTGCGAGAAGATTTGAAGTGCCTGATACATCTGATCTTGCGCACCATGCTCTTCGACTTTTGGGTACCACTTTTCAACAGTGCGTTGGTTCCACAACATGGCCATATCTCTAAATTCTTCCGGGACGTATCCTTGGAGCGCCTGTTTATAAGCCGCCTGGTTTTCCTCAAGCTCTATTGTGTTATCCTTTACATTCACCAGAAGGAAGACTTCGTAGTGACCGCCCGAATGCAGAGCAGTTTCTGTGATTAAGGCTCGGAGCCAAGCTCGTCGGGCATCGGTATATTCGTAGTTATCCCATGTTCTGAGGATGACTGCTGTGCGTCCTCCTTTTTGCTTTGGTTGGATACTCGTCTGGGCGAGGTATGGTGGTTGGAGCCATAAATCATGGTTACGTGTGCTGTTAATACTTATCTCTTCGATGTAGAGATGTTGATTGCCAGCAGCACAACGTTTCTGGACGTGACCTGTTATGGTTAGCTAAATCATATATACGAGCCTTAAATGCTCACCCCATTGCACTGTATTCCAGTCATAATCTTCCGTCGACGCCATGCGATACATATCAAGTCGCGATTCGGCCTTGAGACATACATCTGGATTTCCCAAAACCTTTGCATCGCCTACCGAAGGCAGCCGCCGTGCCTCTTTGGTGTTATAATCACCATAGCGAAGATTTCCACGGTCTGAAGCACTCCATTCTGGCCATATACGACAGGCTTGATTGTGGATTTGACTCTCGCTGCTGAAGCCAGGAAGATGGCTATACCTTCCGTCGTAGAATTGATTAACGGTAAAGACAGAGATTAGCATACAAAGGATGCCAATTATTACTATCCTTCGAGAGTTTGGTCTTCGACGCATAGTGAAAAAGTAGGAATAGGCAGATGAAATTTCCGAATAGAACATTTTTTGCATGATAAAAAAAAAGGTTTGAATATACACAGCGAAGTAAAATTTAATAGAACTCAACGAGAAAACCGCTGATCAGCACCTCGCTGCGCCGGTCCTCGGTGTTGGTTGTTAGTTTGCCTGCGGCCCCCGGAGGTGAGTATTGATACTTATTTATAGGTTGATTGGACGTAAAAAGATAAGATACAACCAACACCTCGTCCTTTTCAGCCTTGTTAGGATGTTTCTGATGCACAATTTGCTAAACATGTGGGCAGCCAAATTTTGAGCTAGCAAGGGGGGTCACATATCCTTGCGTAATAACCGCGCGCCTTGTATGAGCCTCTGCGTGATTTCTGTGCATGCCGTGGCATATGCCCTTTTAGTTCGCCGACAGCTCCTGAAAGGATTGTTGGTGGCACAGGCACTTCAATACTGTATGGATGAAAACACGATGCATGTATATTTGAGCGTGCTTGTATCCTTTTTTCTCTCCATTTCCAAGGACGAAGGTCATCTAATCGATAGACTGAGGTGCAAGCTGAAGGGGGCAGCAGATAGGCAATGGCAATGGAAGAGAATGTAGCGTGGCTCATAGGTATAGGTAAGGTTATTTTCAATCGTCTGGTCTTCTCTGGTTTGAAGGCCGCACGGGCTCGTCTAGAAGAGGAGGGGCAGTTAACGGCTACGGCGTACTTCGTACTTCGTATTACCGGCGATTGGTCTCTTGGCGGCGGGAGCTAAATTCTAAAGGCGGGAAGTGGGGCGGGGCGTTAGTCAAGCGTTTTGATTGGCCGCCCTATACAAACTCCGTAGATATTCCGTTTCTACGGTATAGAACTATAGTACACAAGTATTGATGTCAATACCAACACCTTCGAACAGCTTGATCCTCTAAACACTTCTAGCGGCCTCCAGTAGGCATCTCGTATACCGGTAACGACATCTGCCGGGCCTGCCCAGAGTCGAGCTCAGGCTTGCCCTTCATCTGGCTCTCAGTAGAGGTAACAGTAGCAGCACCATCACCCTGATGCGTTGCTCGCTTTTGGTAGCGCCATCGAGATATCAGGAGGCCAAAGCCAATGAATAGTAGGCCGCCCAGCGCAGCTGCTATGCCGATCCCGGCTTTCGCACCATCACTGAGCCTGGCGGGTTTGCGAGTGTTTGCGGTTCCTGTCGCAACAACGAACTGGCTTGTTGTACTCGACGGTATTATTGATTCCGGCGCTGTCGTTGGCGTAATTAGGGATGTTGAGGATGCTGTTGTCCAGGCTGGATCAGTGCCCGCTCTTGCGATAGCAATTCCGTTTGCGAAGACGATCTGTCCCGAGGTCACCGCCATAACTATGCCACCCACTCTAATGCTGTCCCCAAAAGATGTACTTGAAATCGTCAACGTGCTTTGAGAGGAGATAGTTGCGTAACAGGCGTAAATCTCATTCAGTGCACCACTTTGGCGGGTGTTGGCACATGTGTATGAGCTGTTGGAAACCACGGACACATTAGCCACGACTGATTCATATCACTACAGTACGGTAAGTGACAATGTGGTGATGAATCACTAACCTGGGGCAGCATGTCGCTACTGTTGATCCAACGACACCATTCGTCGTTGAGGGAACTATCGTGCAGGCATAGTCGTATGCAGATGGACAGATCCCAGGTGAATAGAAGTATTCTGGCTCGCGGTTAAACCCAGGGGGCAAGCATGCATTTCCATTTACCTCTTGTGCGAGCGCGAGCCAACTTGCACCTAGATTTTGTCCGACATAAGAACTGGTGCAGATCGATAAGGATGGTATAAAGGTTGTAGTGAGCGGGCCAATGTTACGTTAGTACTAGTGATAGAAGACATTGGGCTGGTTGGCAGGCCTATCGATGTTGGGATAGTCTATTTTGTTTTTCCCTTGGACAGCGGCGATAGGATACTGAAGGAGCGCCCAGTCTTATAAAAAAGGAACACGGAGACATTGAGGGTTCCAACATTCCAACATTTAGCGTCGGCCCCTAGATCAGACCAAACACCCCTGAAGCTGATACATGCGAAGTCTGCAGAACCTGGTCCGAGATACCGTAGAATCTGGGCGTATCCAGTTTGCGCTAGCAGTTTAGCCCCAATTTTGACTGGCTGGATACCCCAAGTAGGAAATAGAGCCTTTGCTGTCAGACAGAAAATACAACTCCGTAAACAAGATTTAACAAATCCAAGCCATACGTAGATTGTTTCTATACTAGAAGTTGAATTTACTGAGTCCAATGCTATAATATAAGGCTTAAGCTCGAGACAATTCGAGATTAAACCTAGACTTCCTAAAATATAGCCTATGGATATAATATGCATACTACACCTTTTATAGACCAGTTTCTTCCTTGGACTGCTTATTAGTAGCGTAAATAAAGATAATATCTCGACGATAAAAAAGATGAAAAATAAACCTAATAAGTACTTGAAATAAACGATCCTATACCCCTTGCAAGCTAGAAAAGAAGTGCAATATATAAATACCACTAAGATAGACCTCAAACTCATCTTCACCATCAACCGTCTTTCTGGCCTATTAAGCTCCTATTTATTATCACTGACCCTTCTTCCACCAAGACTTTTCTCGGATTCCTTAAGTTACTTGCCTCGCCCTCTCAAACATGCAACTCCAGAAGCTTGTCGTCTTGTTCGCGGCTGTCGCTGTGGCTGCACCGGTCGCTGAGCATGATCGATTAATTTCGGGCACTGCCGACGGCTCAGATGCAAACTACAAAAGGGACCGCTTGATCTCAGGCTCAACCGACGGCTCAGCTGCAAACTACAACCAGAAGCGTGGATCCTACAGCAAGTATGAGGGCCACGAGGGTCTCGTTGAAACCAAGGCCAACTGAAAGCCTTAGTTGGTAAAGAATCTATCACTTATTGCCATGGATTCTCAACTGACGGAACAACTAGGCACCTTGTGTCCCTGACGCTTCTTGGACGCGAGAAATGCTGGAGGAGTAGGGAAGGAATGAGGAGCTCGAGACGGTGGAATTATGAAGTTTTTGTTTTTTTACCACGTTTATTGAGAAACAGGAGGAGAAATTGAGGATCGGGACAATTGTATTGGTAGCTATACCGATGAGGCACACTCTTTTAGGCTCGCTTGAACAGTAAAAGCACAGTTGCGTGACCAGTGCGGATCTTTGTGGCTGGAATGGAAGACTTGTCCACGCCCATGGCCAAACCAATATCCATCATCGTGCTTCGGACACAGTCCATTTCCGTTCCTACCAGATCTGGATGCGCCTGTCTCCATCTCGTGACCATGCTTGCCGTGCTAAGACTCTTTTCTAGTTCTCCCAAAGTTGTTTCTTTACTGCCTCCGAAAAAGTCTTCGCCATTGGTTAGGATCCCATCCCGGTCCCACTCATAGCGAATGTACGACGAAGCGGGGAATGGTTCAATTGGTGGTGTAGTGTTCCACGGCAACAGAAGACTGTCATAAATTGTTCGTGATATTCTGTTAGGTGGAAGTTCATGGGGGCCCAGAAGGTCTTCTTCAAGATGGAAGAGGACCTTCTGAACAGCGGAGGCATTGGTTGTAGCTGGGTCTGGCGCATAGTCAGTGACCACGAGTCAGTTGAGTTGAGAGAAGACACCGAGATGATCGACGGAACAATCTTACGACAGTAAAGCGAAGCTTGAGTCCAGAGGGCCACGGTGCCTCCTGGCTTGACGGCTCGTGCTGCAGCATCCCAGAATCCTTTCATATCGAACCAATGTGCCTGCAAACGAGTTCAACCAACTTGAGCTACATACCTACAATGGTGCAATAAGACAAGAAGACGAAGACTGCTTACCGCCATGGCTGCAACAAGAAGGTCAACGCTTGAGTCCTTGACCTTTTCCGCAATCTGCTCAGCTGCCCCAACGAAGAAGGTGATGGGTTCCCCGGAGGCCGTAACCTTGTCGTCGCCGTTTCGACGAGCTTCATTGATCATCTCCGCGCCGGGATCGGTCCCAGAAGCGTGCAAGAAGTAAGATGCGAGATCACGAGTCGCGTTCCCCGGCCCACACCCCACGTCCAGAAGAGTATCAAAGGCGCCAGATGTGGAGGAATGGTAAGCTAGAACAATGGAATATAGCTCAGACGAGTAAGAGCCCCGGGCTTTTGCGTAAGACACAGCTTGAGAGGCGTGATAGTGACGGAAAGTGGGGTCCGAATGTGTATCGGACGTGGATGGCATTGTGAATGATGTTTGAAGAATGGCAAGTTGCAATCTGTGCAGATAAGCTGGGTTCCACTCCTTTGCTTGTAGTTGAGCAAAACAAGCAAAGCGAGCGAAGGAGGGGAACCGATAATAAATAGTTATTTGGGGCGAGGGTACTCGTAAGGTCCCACAGGACCCTAGATGTACTGTTGATGATGATGATAGTCATTTGCGTCTTAAATGCGGGCATAAATCAAACAGCCTAAGCTGTTGCCTATGACCCTGACCTCCCATGGGGTACGAAGACGTGCTAAGCCCATTTTGGCAGCTCTCTGAAAGGTGGCATCAAGGAGCTTACTGCACCTTCACTCGCTGGACAGTTGTAGGCAGAAAGAATTGGCACTTCCAAATTCGAACAATAGTTTTGCAGATACTTATACCTTAGTCGTGAATCTTATGTCCAAAGTTAAACTCTAGGTAAAAACAAGTATCTTCACATTCAGAAATTGCATCGTGTTAGAATGCAAAGGTCACAGAAGCCATCGAATAGAGCCTTGACGCTAGCATAAGAGGTAATATATGTGTATGTGTAGAGAGAAGCTAGAACCGAGGTGAGGAGTTTTACGGCCCCAGTATGCTTATGTAAGCAGCTAAATCCACCACCAGCACCATGCCGACCTCCACCTGATAATTAGCCCTTTACAAAACTGTTGACCGCTTCAACGACACCTTCCGTTGCTGTCAGATTAGGGCAATGTCCAGTTGCCAGCTCAAAAGTTTGAACCGGACGACCGTTCTTTTCCATACCTTCGACAAAGCTTTTCTGGTAATCCAAAGGCATAGTCATGTCTGCCGTGGCATGGATGTATGCGACAGGTATCTCGCGCCACGCCGCATGCTTGATTGGCAGGTGCAGCCCATTGCCATTCCAGCGAACCAAGGTAGATAAATACCGCTCGACTTCTTCCTCGTCGACTGTGCTTGGGCCGATCAGCAGCGTTTTCGGGTCGTTGTTCAGACATGTACCGTCCTCGGCGAAATTGAAAGCAAGGGGTACCAGGCCCATATGGTTAAATTCCTTGACTTTGTCCCTCATACTGATGCCCTCCGGCACGGCAAATGCTGCCAGATACACCAGGTGCGAGACGCCCCCAGGAAGACCTTGCGCAACACGGTTTTCTAAGCCGAGGCCGACAAGCGCGTTGCTCCCAACTTGTCCACCATATGAGTGCATGATGGCAACGACAGTGCGCCCGGCACGCACAAGGCTGGAGACGTAGGAACGAACCAGTTCTGAGTCGGTGTAGAGGTCCGCGTTGGGGGGGCGGCTCTGAAAGATTCAATTACATCTAGGACGGAAAGTAGGGCTTCGAAACTTCTTGATTGTTCTTACCTGGTTTGTGGAGGGGAGACGTGGGCAGTGAACTTCATAGCCGCCTGCCTCCAAAGCTACGATGAGCTTCTCATAGCTCTCGGGTACATGCCATCCACCATGGATGATGACGAGGGTTGGCTTCAGGGCAGACATAGGGAGGCCAGATCACGTGCGCACGAAACTTTGGGATGATGCTGACGCGGCCTATCTGGCAAGACTTCTTCTCACCAGCAAGAAGAAAAAGAAGAGTTGGGAAAGGGATACGAGGTGGTGAAGGCCGGATTGTGAGGAGCGTGATAGGGGGATGGAGGGATGGAGGGATGTCTACAATTCTAGTTCGTGCGTTTGCAGTCTGACCTTTATCGATGAAGTGCCTGAACCCTGCAGTTATCTAACCAACCAACCAACAGAACCCTGCAGTTATGGTTGGGCAACCTGAGGTGAAACTAAAGCGGGGTGGACACTTGTGTTGACTCTTTGAGGAGTTGTGATTATTTTAGTGTGTGTGATATTTTTATAGTGAGTCTACAGCCAATCAAGACCTTATCTTAAGCACAGGAGTCCCCAGTTTCTAGGCCTGTACCCGTACCTAGGTATATAGAGTATGTAAACGGACTTTGGCCAGCCACCAATTAAAAATGGGGCACATGTGTTACACAACATGATACTAATCGTCCATTTAACCGTTACACGTGATAGCCGTCGTCGCATAAGGTAAGCAGGAGAGCATGCAATGTTTCACTCCGAGCGGAAGCAGTGATAACAAGCCCAGAGACTTAGCAGATATGGCAGGCGGAGATGGAGTGAAAGCATCCTCAGCGCGTAAGTCTCAGTCTCAGTCCCAGTCTCATCAGCATCCCCCCTGAAGTGCGCTTTCCCACAACCAACCGGCCCGTGGGAATGAATATGCAATACTAAAAAACAAGTCATCGCAACTTTCGACCGTAGAATAAACCTAATAGCAACTCGTTATTAAATAGTCAAATTCACTATCCCGACGACCTTCCGACGTGTTAAAACACTACAAACCAGATACACACCCCTAGCCTAATCTCACCTACCCTCTCGTATATACTAGAAATAAACTTCCCTATATTCACGCTTGTTCCTTATAAGTATATCTCCTTGGGTTTTTGCTAGCTTCTCAGTACTTGGGTTTGAGCTTGGGATAATGTTATTATGGTGTAGGGAAGGTGCGGAGGGTGTGTTTATACTAGGTTGATAGTTTCTAGGTGGGTGAATAGTTTGAGTGGATAGGAGTCATTTCAGGGAGAAATCGGAGTATACCCCCACTCAATTAGAGTATTTAAGGGGGTAGGATGCTCGAATGAGAGGGATCATACTATTAACATCCAAAGGGAATAGTTATAATAGGGAAGAGTAGTGAGCAAAACTAAAACCAAACATTCACTCAATGAAACTCGTCATTCTGCATAAGAATTGGGCAGATTAATGTTGACGAGAAGGGTATCTTGAAGAGCTGCTGTCACTATTATGGCATCTCTACTGACCGTCTTTTTCTTTGACAGCAGACTTGGCATTGACAGCAGAAAGTGGTGAACGTGAATTGAAGAGATGTTAGAGTATCTATTCCCTGTGGACCTCTGGAAATTGCGTCGCCAAGGGTAGGATTTAATGAGCAGACTTCTGAGGCTTCGGTATGAGTTATGGTGTTATATGCCAGAGGGTAATGAGCTCACTTGAGCAATGTAGGCAAAGTGGTATGCAGCGCAAAGGGTAAGCCGATTGTGCCTCCTAAGATTTTGTGTGCAGGATGAGTTGTAGGAAAGGAAATTGTAGAAGTTCATGTTATTTTGCTACCAAGAGCTAAGTCCAATGAAGCACAAGAAGTTGCATACAGAAGGCTCCGACTAATCAGAAGGTGAGTTCACTTGATGGTCTTTCCGCCTTTCCATCAAAGTGTTGCACACCAATTGGGTATTTTGCGATCTACACCGCGAGTCTCACTTCTTAGAAGAAAGGGGCTACTAATAAGTTAAAAATTCGTTCTACGGAGTAGATCATGGGTATCTCTAAGAACAACAAATCGCCAACGCCCCTAAGCTCCGTCAATATGTTACATATCTGCCACAACACCATCAAATAAAAGAACTCAACACATCCTCAATCTTCCGCTTTTTCCTTTTCATGAAACTGTCTCGATTCGTCTTCATAGGAAGAGTCTGAGACGATGCCCGCTTCTTAGCATCAACGCGAACATCGAAAGCGTCGCCAATATGTCCACCATTTGGGCTTAATGGTGCGTTTGCTGACATTACTCTCTTCATCTTCTGCCCCGGCTCTGGTGCCTTGATCCGAATGAAAGCCAGGGCCTCTGGTTTCTGCCCGCCCGGCGGATCTGTCGATTCAAGGACAGATGAGGACGAAGCGTTAGAATGGCTGTAAATTGACTTTTGTCCGCTGTAAGGGAAGTCCTGCAGCCATCCCTCGGATGGACCAAGACGGAGTGAGACCATCGGAACCGAACTGACCAATT
Source organism: Lachnellula arida (assembly GCA_007821475.1). NCBI lineage: Eukaryota > Fungi > Ascomycota > Leotiomycetes > Helotiales > Lachnaceae > Lachnellula > Lachnellula arida. The sequence continues at coordinate 24,449 of QGMF01000331.1, read as the reverse complement.
CCTTGTCTACAACAACCTGGTCTCCGATCTCAACACCCGCTCTCTTCAGATCTACATCGTTTCTCAACTCCCCTATCTTGGAAAATGTCGTGTATAACGGGAACTCCCAGGTCTCAGCGGCTGGATGCTTTGAAAGCGGTCGTCGAGCATGGATGTTCCGTGGGTCCTTCGCATCTTTCTCTGGGTATTGAGGCTCCAATACGCCCATATCTCCTTGAATCCGAGTGTACACATCACGTTCGGACACTGCATCTCCTGTCACCGTAATCTCAGGTCGAGTGAGAAACTCTCGTACCTTGGATCGTGGGATTCTTCTGATGCTTGATCCGTCCCATAGCTGACAAGCAGCAGCTTTCTCGACGGGTTCGGCGTTAATATCTTGATCGCCTCGCATCATGAAGGCTCTTTCAACGCAAGCAGCTTCCATTAGACCAAGAACATACGGCTCCAGGGTAGCTATCCACCCAAGATTCTTCGCATGTAACCTGAAATTTTTGTCCAGATCAAAGGCACACCATCGCACATCGTAAACAGCCATCGCCGGAAAGCTGTTGAGGAAGCCGAGGGACTTGGAAGTCAATTCTGGATGACTCCAGAGCCTCATAATTCTCAAAACACGGAAAGCCCCATCGTCCATCGCAGCCTGATGCCAGGTCTTCATTAGTTGATCCTTCACAGGTGATTGGGTTTTTGAGCCCGTGTGAATAATCTCGAGGGACCCAAGGTTCTTAATCGAAGAGATTTTGACAAGGTCAGAAACTTCACAGACGATTGTGATGCTCAGACAAGTTATGAAGTCAAAAGACGGTGATGTGAGTGGAGTTGTATAAACTTGTAGAGGGGATTTGGGCTCTCTGATGTCTTGACGATATCTCATAAGCTTCAATGTTGAGTCTTCCTCCTTGTGGAGGAGTTTAGAGAAGATCAACCAGGTATCGAGGGATATCAAGCATCTAGAAAGACAAAATTAGCTTGGATGCGATGTATCAAGCAATAGACTAACCTCTTGTTAACAGCATGCCATATACGACGCACTAATTGCACGGGCAGACATTCAATGCCCTGCAAAGTAATCGCATTGATGTTTTGCAAGATGGTTTCGACGGCGACATCTTGGAGAGATCGAGCTCCTCTGAAGCCCCAAATCCTCGAGTTTCTTCGATTGTCTAGATATGCACGATAACTTCCCAGGGTCTCGGGATCGATACCTTTATTCTGGCTTGCCCTCCAGGCTTCGACGAGTGCTACTTCTTCCTGCTCGCGCCAGTCCGGGCCAAGAACAATAACGGTTCGGCGCGTCCAGTCGAGATCATTTGCCGTGTCAATAGCGACAGTTGTTTCTGTGTAGACCTGTCCTGTAGCCTCATCGAACTTTTGATGACCGCTTGGCGTAGTAGAGGGTGCTCTGGTGCTCGTGCGTGGAGTTCTCCGCTTCAGAAGTCGATTGCGTTTAGATTTCGCGCGAGCAAGAAGCCAATCCATGATGACGGTGGTGTTTTGAGAACTTGTTGATCATCTTTTGGGATCTGCTCATCTACGTACAGTACAGTACGGTACGGTACGGTATCAATGAGCAAATATGAGGGAGTTTTGGCGGTGTCATGCGGCAGGATTGGATTATTGAGCAAGTCTAAGAGCAGCAAGATTTGACGCGTCAAAGTAAATACTGCAACTGCTCTTATCGCCGCCCCTATCCTTATCCTTATCCTATCTTAGCTTATCCTGATCCTTATCGTAGCCGAGGGATTAGTCGTTAGTTTAGTGCTGAAGCTAAAGGGTAATGGTCTTCTGCCCACTCCGCTGTCTGGTTTCTTTGTCCTCCGGACGCTTCGAATGCTTATTACCCTTCCATGCCTTGGGCATGATTCTTTTCCCTCAACATCCGGACTGGCTTGTTGTCAGTCATGTTGAAAAAGTCCGGAATCCTGCTGCCATACAGCAATTTCCATTGCCTTCATCACGCACGACCAATATCGAAGACGTCACTACAGCATCGCTCCAGTGCATCCCAACAGCAAAGCCGGCACTATGCTATGGTCTCTGATGGTCCTGTCAGGCACAATCACGGGAACTTCAGATGGCCAGAGGTGACATCTGCAAACACCATCCCATCGCCCTACCAGATCTTCAACCAGAAGAAAGGTTCACCTTACTCGAAACAGCGATTCTACGAGCTAGTGAAGCTATATCACCCGGATCGACAGTTCGACAGTCTGCACGACGGATTATCAGAGAACACCAAATTAGAGAGATACAGGCTAGTTGTTGCTGCCAACAATATCCTGTCAGATCCGGTCAAACGGGGTGCTTATGATTTATATGGAGCAGGGTGGAATGGGCAGCCAGATGTCGCTCAGGATCGTTCGGAAGGCGCAAGAGGATGGGGTAGTTCACCAAACGGGCCTAGTCAAAATGCAACTTGGGAAGATTGGGAAAAGTGGTATCAGCGAGAGGCCGAAGGGCCTCAGGAACCAAGATTCGTCTCGAACGGCGCCTTCGTTGGCTTGATCGTCATATTCGCAGTCCTGGGAGGAATCGGCCAGGCTACTCGCGTTGGGAACTATTCCATAAACCTCCTAGAGCAGAGCGATGCTCTGCATGATCGTGCTTCGAAGGACCTGATGCGTCGCCGACGAGAAGCGAATTCATTTGAAAACCGAGAGGAAAGGATACACACTTTTCTGAGGCAGAGGGATCCAGTGGGGTATGGTGTTACGGACCCCCGAGATGAGAGTTACCGGAAACTACTACCGGCTCCAGAGGTTTGCTCCAGTGAGGATATCAAGGGTCGTCCTATGGATATCTACCAACATAAGAGCAATCCCAAAGGTTAAAGACCTCTTCTAAACTATTACGATGCATACCATATACCCTGAGGTATCACCCTTCGAGGCAGGTAGCCGAAATGGCACTACTGTTTCAAACTTATCAAGTCGGGCGAGAGGGACATTGAAGATATAGTCGGTTCTTGTGTCTAGGACGAGACCTTCCCAACGTGGAATTCCCATGGTAACTACGATCCTCGTGATCCCTGGTTTCAGCGACGACGGAGCGCCAGCCGTCGCTTCGAGGACAAATGTGGGCTGTGAGAGAAGCTTATTCTCTCACTGCCTATGTGCTGGGAAAGTATTCTATGGCTTTGATCAAAAGGCGGAATATGTGATGGGACACTGAAGCTGCGTTCGCCAGAATTCACTAGAGAGTATTACTGGAGTAAAATATGTTTTACGGCACGCAGTGATATTCGTAAAAGAACCAGATCTCAAAGTCGCAACGTTACTGTGATATGGAACGTTACTGTGATATGGAAACGCTTGACCAATTGTGGATCTGTTGCAAGCTCTTATTGCTCGGGAGCCTGAATAGGCAACAATATGCTTACTGAAGTTTAAATGCATTATTTCCAATCATCCTGTCTATTTTGACCACCCCTTTCTTCATCAGTTTACTGTGCAACCCCGCGCGTCGTCACTATCCCCACTCAGCTCTGTGATTGGAGCTGAATCCACAGCTTCGCCACACATGCATTCACAACGCCACAACTCCACCTCACAACTTAAACATAAACACCTTCGACTTAAACATAAACACTTCCTCCCACCTTCGACTTCAACTTCAACTCATAGAAAAACATCAAAGTGGCTTCCTTTAAGAGACTACTCCTTTACGCTGTCCCATTCTTCGTTGCATCTGCAGGATTACTTTTTGTGCATTTCTCCGAGACAGATTTGCTGACGCCTTTCTTCACGTACGAAAGCCAGAAAGAGATTGTTGAAGACAAGATGGGTGGTGGTGATGGATATCGTTCCGTTGCGTATTTTGTGAATGTAAGTATGAGATCTCTGCTCCCTGGTTTACGTTGGGTTGTCGGTGCCCTGGAGTGAAGAAGGAGGGTCTTGGAGCTGGTCTCGTGACTTACAAACACCCCATATTGAGGACTTGGAGAAGGGGCTCGTGTTTTTGAAGTTATAATACTAACTTAATCAGTGGGCAATCTATGGCCGAAAATACACTCCCCAAATGCTGCCAGCCGACAAGCTTACTCATGTCCTCTACGCATTCGCCAACGTCCGTCCAGAAAGCGGAGAAGTGTAAGCTCCATCTTGAACCCCTTCATCTCCCTACCACAAAATCCTAACCTACTCATAGCTATCTCACCGACGGCTGGGCAGACACAGACATCCACTTCGACGGCGACTCCTGGAACGACTCCGGCACCAACCTCTACGGCTGTCTCAAACAGCTCAACATCCTAAAACAGCAAAACCGCGCCCTGAAAATCCTCCTCTCCATCGGCGGCTGGACCTACTCCTCCAACTTCGCCGTCCCCGCCTCCAGCGCGTCCGGCCGAGAGAAATTCGCCTCTTCCGCCGTAGAACTCATCAAGCACCTCGGCTTGGACGGCATCGACATCGACTGGGAATACCCCAAGAACCCATCCGAAGCAGCCGACTTCGTCCTGCTCCTCAAAGCATGCCGAGAGGCCATGGACGCCTACTCGGCGACCCTGCCGCACAAGCACCACTTTGAACTGACGGTGGCGTGTCCGGCCGGCGCGCAGAACTACGAGAAGATGGATATCGGTGGCATGGACCGGTATCTTGATTTCTGGAACCTGATGGCGTACGATTATGCCGGGTCGTGGGACGCGAAGGCGGGACACCAGGCGAATATCGCCCCTAGCAGGCAGTACCCGGACGCGACGCCGTTCAACAGCCAGAGCGCGGTGGGGTACTACAAGGGGCAGGGTGTCCCGGGGCAGAAGATCGTGCTTGGGATGCCGCTGTACGGACGGGCTTTTTGCGAGACGGAGGGCCTGGGCCGGGCGTTCAGCGGGGTTGGGGAGGGGAGTTGGGAGAACGGGGTGTTTGATTTCAAGGCGCTGCCGTTGGTGGGGGCGGCGGAGCATTGGGATCGCGAGGCCGGCGCTACGTATAGCTATGACCCGGTTAAGAAGCATCTTGTGGCGTATGATACGGCGGAGATGGCGAGGGAGAAGACGAGGTGGTTGAAGAGTGAGGGGTTGGGGGGTGCGATGTGGTGGGAGAGTTCGGGGGATAGGAGTGGAGAGGGGAGCTTGATTGGGGCTGTGGTGGGGGAGTTGGGGGTGTTGGAGAAGGGAAACAATTGCATCGAGTATCCGCACTCCAAGTATGAGAATTTGAAGAATGGGTTTAAGGGTTAGGAATCCGAATGCAGGATTTAAAATGGTGGAAAGGGACAAATCGGTTGGATGTTAAACGACATATAAACAAACGTTGGTTTTTGATTCCTATCCCATTTTGCCATAATACAAGAAGTGAAAGTCCCTAAATTGACCGCCCTATCCTAAATCCTTTCAAATTTCCCCAATAATGAATTACCATCTGCTCACAGCTCATCAGAAATAATCTCCTCCTTAATGATAACCTTCTGCGCTCCTTCTACCAGCCCCTCCTCCACCATAACCTCACTAAACTCATCCACAACCAACTGCGCAACATTCATCCCCATCAGCGCCATCGTCTCCATCGTCGAAATAAAGCTCTCCATTCCACTCGTGTAGTAGAAATTGCGGGCTAGTGCTGAGTCCTCGAAGGTGACGCGAGGCAGTTCGTAGGGATAGGAGTGCCAGGCGTGTGGGTAGTACCAGGTTATTGCGTCGCCGCTGGTGGGGGATATGCTGCTGAGGTTTGCGGGGACTGGGGTATGTTAGTCTGCTGCAAAACGGGGTAGTGGCAGGGGAGGACTTACTGGGAGCTCCTAGGATATCGCCCAAGAACTCGGAGGTCAGGGCGTGAGGTGAGAATACTTTGTAGAGGTTCTCCTTCTCTAGGGTCTGGGGGTTGATGACTGTTCGTAGGGTGCTGATGCTGAAGAAGCCGGGTTTGCCACAGCCTTCTGTGTAATTCGAGGGGGCTTGGCCGGGTTGGAGAGTGGTGAGGATGGAAGTTGGGATGTCTGCATCTGGTGGGAGGTTGAAGAAACCACGGTCTAGTCTACGGGAGGATGTAAAGAGTGTGACGTGAAGTGTAACGTAGGGAATTTCGTCGGGCGTGTGTTGAAGGAGTCCTTCTTCAATCTCAATGCCAGAGTATTGAAGAGGCGCTGCAAGAACAATTGTATCGAAAACAGAATCTTTCGTAGATGATTCTCCGGTAATAGAATCGTCGGAAGTGGTTTTGACACTGTATCTGCCTTTGTGATTTGAAATAGAACTGACGGTGCTGTTTAGGTGAACTGTAGCGTTGGAGGCTTTCAACATGCCGTCGAAGATTTGCCAGTTGCCACCATCTATTTGCATAGCACCATCGATGGCCATACAAACCATAGCTTCAAGTCCATGGATGGTATTGAGGTTCTGGCCATAGTTGACTCGGGTACTGGCTTGGATGATGTCTGTAGAGAATGGAGGACCAATCTGACACTTATGAGCAAATTTTTAATTGATGGGCTGGATTGACTCACGTTGTTGTTCTTGAGATACTGCTCTCCCGTCAAGGAAGTCACAGAAATCAGGTCCAAATCCAATACCCTGTCGGATAGGGATTTGAATGGGAAGGCAGGCGCTTCATACAGCTTTCGAAATTTGCTAACGGTACTCCTCATCAGGCGCTGCGCTCGAAGAGGTACGAGGCCATATTTCCAGAACATTTTTGCAATGTCCCAATATTTCCATCCGCTATCTTTCTGTGTAAAAACAAACTTCTCGCCATCCCAGATACTCAAAACTTCATCGAATTCAGTTTCAGAATCCTTAGTTCTCAAGCCGAACTTCGAACTCGAGTTTTTGAGGATAGTATTCACATCGACGAAGATACTCGCCCCAAGTTCTACGCGCTCTAGGGGGTTGCCATAGGCATTGACGGTCGTGGAGCGGCCCCCAACGTAACTAGACCTTTCGAAAACGGTGATGTTGATTGGAATACCCGAGCGTTCAGCGAATTGTTGCAAGTAATATGCCGTAGATGAACCAGAAGCCCCAGCACCTGTAGTAATCTGTCAGCTTCTGTCTTTTGACTATGGCAGTACCCAACCACCCCAGTGGCAAATATAAAAGGAGGCAGATCACGTGCAAATTCCGCTCGACTCTTGTTGGAGCAATAAGTTACAGGCTAGAATACATGACGCTCACTTTGAGCATTCCTCAATGTCTCATTCCCAATGAGATGCTTCAATGAATTCAGGCGAAAAGTAAGACGTATCTCATAGCTCTACTAGAGCAATCGCTCCCATGAAGCTTATAGAAGTATCTTTAGGTTGAACCAAGAAGAAGAACTACCTAGGTAGAAAACAATGATGGAAGGCGAGCCGGTACATACCAATGATAGCAACGCGTTTGTTGGTGTCGAGAGGTTCCTCTAGTTCAGGGGTATTTGTTGATGCTACGCCAGTGAAGCTGTTGAAGCGCCAAAAGAAGCCAACACTTTGTCCACAGAGAACAGCTACGACGAGCATCAGGTTCCAGCCTGCGTACATCTTGAGGTAGTGTTTCTTTTGCTTCTGAAGTATGGAACGAAGTGTTGTTGATAGCGATAGTCGTGGTCGTGTCAGCAGTTGTTTGATCAATGCAGCCTTGCCAATTTTCGACCTTCTCGGCCACCGTACTGCAGCACTTCTCGCGCCTCGCGTCTGAAAAAAAGCTTCGAGTAGAGACAATTTTAGGACAACTTCCAAGCATCTCGAACGCCCTCAGTACATCCTTCTTACGATCGCCTACTGTCAATATGTCTGCTGCGCAGCTTCTCAACCCGAAAGCCGAGTCCAGGGTGCGTTTGTCGATATAGCGGAGGAGAATATTTACTGACATCCAGCTAGCGGAGGGGAGAGGCTTTACAAGTCAACATCAGCGCTGGTGAAGGACTACAAAATGTGCTAAAGTCGAATTTGGGTCCTTTAGGGACTATTAAGATGTTTGTCCAGATCTGTATTCCTTAATATGAATATAGCTAACTTTTACCAAGGCTTGTTGATGGAGCTGGCGCGGTACGAAGCTCCCACCCTCTTTGAAATACCTCCTCTAATTTGCAAATTTGTGCAGATTAAACTTACGAAAGATGGAAACGTTCTGTTACGAGAGATGCAAATCCAAAACCCTACAGCTGTTATGATCGCAAGAGCTGCGACAGCCCAGGACGATATTTGCGGTGACGGCACAACCTCAGTGGTGTTGCTCGTCGGAGAATTCTTGAAGCAGGCAGACAGATATATCTCGGAGGGCTTACATCCTAGAATTATCACCGATGGCTACGAAATTGCCAAGGTGGAGGCTTTGAAGGTGAGTCCATATGCTATTTATTCAGGGTGTCAGCTAATTATCTATAGTTCCTGGACACATTCAAGTTGGAGAAAGAAGTTGACCGAGAGTTACTTATATCTGTTGCACGCACCTCCCTTTCTACGAAGCTCAACCACACCCTCGCCGAGAAACTCACACCCGATATCGTCGACGCTGTTCTGTCCATCTACCAGGCACCCGCGAAACCCGACTTGCATATGATCGAAATCATGAAGATGCAACATCGAACTGCTTCCGAGACTCAACTCATCCGAGGTTTGGCTTTAGATCATGGAGCGAGACATCCTGATATGCCGAAGAGGGTCGAGAATGCCTTTATTCTCGCCTTGAACGTCAGCTTAGAGTATGAAAAGTCAGAAATCAACTCGGGGTTCTACTATTCGAGCGCAGAACAAAGAGACAAGCTCGTAGAGAGCGAACGTCGTTTCGTTGATGAGAAGCTGCGAAAGATTGTCGAGTTGAAGAAAGAGGTATGCGGTAATGATCCTAAGAAGGGATTTGTCATTATAAACCAGAAGGGAATTGATCCCTTGTCCCTGGATGTTTTGGTCAAGAATGGAATCTTTGCGTTGAGACGGGCGAAGAGACGGAATATGGAGAGATTACAACTGATCTGTGGCGGCACAGCACAAAACAGTGTTGATGATCTGTCGCCAGAGGTTCTTGGCTGGGCAGGAAATGTCTACGAGCACGCACTTGGCGAGGAGAAGTTTACATTCATTGAGGACGTCAAAGAGCCAAAATCGGTAACGCTCCTGATCAAGGGACCAAATCAGCACACCATCACCCAGATTTCCGATGCGGTTCGAGATGGTTTAAGAAGTGTGTACAACATGATTGTCGATAAGAGTGTTGTACCAGGTGCCGGAGCCTTCCAAGTGGCGTGTGCAGCACACTTGAACAGTGAAGCATTCCGCAAAACTGTCAAGGGTAAGGCGAAATGGGGAGTTCAGGCATTTTCTGATGCTCTGCTCATCATCCCAAAAACCCTGGCTGCAAATGCTGGGCATGATATTCAAGACGCACGTAAGTAGCCCCGAGTCTCCTTCCAACATCAATTTACTAATGTGAGAACAGTTGCCAGCCTTCAGGATGAGCAAGCAGAGGGCAATATTGTTGGCTTAGATCTCACGACTGGTGAGCCTATGGATCCGGTTCTAGAAGGTGTTTTCGACTCTTTCCGAGTAATTAGAGCTGCTATTGCTTCGAGTTCTGGCATTGCATCCAACCTGCTTCTATGCGATGAGATGCTCAAGGCTAGACAGATGGGCAGAGCAGCTGGACCGGGTCCTGGAATGGACGAGTAGGAGTGTGATAATGAGCAAGGCTTTTCTTGAGCTTTGTACCGTGGCGCTAGCATGGAAAAAGTCTCGGCGCTTTTTGTCTGTCATGTAGCACTGCATATTGTATTGTACAACATTCAACCGAGTGGGGACATATAATGAGATGCCTTTACCATACGGAAGGGATAGATAGAATGAAAAGCATGCCGAATATCATAATATCTGAAAAGTGCATATCCCATGCCCCTAATTTGTTTAGGGAGACGGAGAGCAGCTGAGCCTCCGGCTAGTCAGATGGGGGTAAATTACGTGGTTAATTAGCTTGGTCTTTTGGTTTGTTTTAAGATTTTAGGCTAGCGCTACTGGCGTCCTATATATAGTTTCTCTTTTCTCTTGTCGGTTCACTCGCGAGGGCGAGCTAATAATTATTCAAGCAGCCAAGTCTGATACTTGATCAAAGAAACATATTGATCGTGTGTATAGAGTGCCATGCCTCCATGTATACGCTATCTATATATTCTCAAAGACCGGCCCGGCTTTAGCTTGAGTGAATACCAAGGGAGAAGCACTTTCCCTTTGTACAGGCACTTTACTACCCGTGCAACTACCTAACTCCCTATCATAACATAGACTCTGGCGTAGTAAGCGCCTTGGTTTAAATTGAACTATAGTGGACGGGGTTACTATCTCTTGCTATGCTACTTGTAAAGCTGATAGCGACATATGGGAGGTGGAGCGAAGAAGAAGAAAAGTTGTTAAAGAAGTACTAGTAAGTTCTCTAGGGAGTGGCTAGTATGTAATTATGTATGTATGTATAAAATACCAACTTCTTCGATTTAGGTATTAAGAAAACCTTACCTCCATTTTCTCATTCGCTTGTTATACTCCGTAGAAACTGCTAAGATGTAGTTAATAGCCTACCGTGATAGTCTTTGACTTAAAACTCGAACTCATCAAGGTGGTTTTACCGTATCCTCGAAGACGGTTTTGTACTCTACTCGGGTATTGTTGCCGCTAGCTCGGTTGGATAAGGTCATGGGTGGTATACAAGGGCTGATCGTAAAGAGATTGATTGGCGGCGAGGCGGGTAAGGAGAGGAGTCTAGGCTTTCAGCTGGACGCAGAAATTTATATTATGCTTGGTGAATAAGAGAATCGAGATGACTTGATTTGGAGTTGTGTCTGGGGAAGATTCGCTAATATCTTAGGCTATTTCAGGGGCTGCCAAATTCGGTTTAAGGGCACACACTACCACTAGGTACTTCCCATGCAGGCCTTTTTTTACCCACCGGTAACCAGACCGCGTCGCCAAGAGATCCTCCAATCCCAATAATTGACCTAGAAGAGTGACAACTTTCGAGAGCTGAACACTCTGATCATTTCCTACCTTCTTCATTCCCTTCCCTTCCTTTCCTTTCCTTTCGCTTCATTATTATTACCGGTCGACAGCGACGTGTGCTATCCAGACGAGCAATCCCTATTTCTGTTCAAAAATGCTGATCAGAGTATCGAAACACTAGCGACCTTTCTGTCGCATGCCCAGGAGTCTCTCCTCTTGGACCCTTCCGCTCGTATTGAACCGCCCCCCCTCGAGACACGAAGCAGTTCAAAATGATCATGATGCGATTCAGACGATACCGCGTCTTCCTTGTATTCGCGGCCCTAATTGTAATTCTCCTTGTTCGATTGACACCCCGAAAAGACTGGCCGCAATACCCTCAATCCGAACGCGTGGGAAGTACATCGCCGCAGGGCACGAAGGGCGATGCTGCCCCAGCTAGACCAGACCCATTTCCGAAATATACGCAGCCGGTAGAAGAGGAGCGGCTCGTAGGGCTTGATAAGAGCAAGCCCGAACCGGAAGAGAAACCACAACATAAACCAGAAGTTGTGCTGCTCGAAACGACGCAAACAACGACGACATCCATTTCGATCTCCGATGCCAAAGCAACTACGAAGTCCAGCGCTGCTGCTCAAGAGACAGTGCCGAAGTTTACTCCGCCAAATAGGAAAAAGCCACCACCAGCTGCAGATGTATATGACACGGATGTGGATGACGTCCATCCTGTGGCACCCCCTGGCAGGCAAGAATTGCTGGAGTTACCAGCGGCTACAAGTCCGATACACTGGTCCAAACAGCCGGAACATTTCCCAGTTCCCACGGAATCCATAATTAAACTCCCAACTGGCACCCCAGTTTCAATTCCCAAAATTCAATACGCTTTCCACGACGAGACATCGGATATGAAGCGGGATCGGGAGCAGAGGCAGACAAAGGTGAAAGAAGAATTCAGGAAAGCGTGGGGAGGGTATAAGAAGCATGCTTGGTTTCACGATGAATTGTCACCAGTGTCGGGGAAGTTTCGTGATCCATTCTGCGGATGGGCTGCAACACTTGTCGACACGTTGGACACGCTGTGGATTATGGGCTTGGAGGACGAATTCGAAGAGGCTGCTAAAGCGGTGGATTTAATAGACTTCACTACAAGTCCCCGGAGCGATATCCCAATGTTTGAGACGACTATTCGGTATTTGGGGGGTCTTCTTGCGGCTTACGATGTCAGTGGTGGGAGATACAAGAACTTGTTGGACAAGGCTGTTGAGCTCGCTGAGATCCTGATGGGGGCTTTTGACACCCCGAACCGTATGCCAGTTTTATACTACAGATGGAGACCAGCTTTTGCATCTCAGCCACATCGCGCTAGTCAGAGATCTAATCTTGCTGAGTTGGGGTCGTTGTCAATGGAGTTTACAAGGTTGGCACAGTTGACCCAGGACCAGCGTTATTACGATGCTGTGGCTAGGGTTACCAATGCCCTTTCTGAATGGCAGGATCGGGGAACTGCACTAGGAGGTGTCTTCCCGGATGACGTGGATGCCTCTGGTTGCAATAGGACAGTTGAACTTACCAGTCAACAGCCTATTGCATCATTTGTTCCTGCCACGTCAAGGGACGATGAAAAGGTTTTGGGATATCAGCCAGATAGCCCTGGAACGGTCGCCGAGCCGAGGAAGAAAGGAGTCAAGGAGTCTCCTTCAGGTCCAGGATCCTTACAGGTTCAGATCTTACCCGGCGAACCAAGCAAGGCTCACATCAAGGATTTGGATGCTCCAAAGGACAAAGTTGAGAAGAAGAAGACTACGAAGAGAGATGTGGGGACTGAACCTGGTGCTACGAATGCGATTGCTGAAGAGCCTCCCACTCAAGTCAACCCTAATAATGGAGAAGTGATGCCAAATATGGAAATACAAGCAGAAACTGCTTCGCTAAATTGGGATTGCAAACCGCAAGGATTAGAACCTGCCGAAAACGGTATAAATCAGCCTTTGAAATTTGGAATGGGTGGCGGGCAGGATTCAACTTACGAATACTATCCAAAGGTAAGGATTTCACAAAAAGCATTCCTCATGTCCTCACCCATGCTAATAGATCTAGCAATTCCTGTTACTTGGTGGTCTCGAGACTCAATATCGTAAGCTATATCTCAAGACCGTAGAAGATATCAAGAAATGGATGCTTTATCGACCCATGGTTCCAGGCAACCGTGACATTTTGTTTGCCGGGACGGTTACAACGAGAGGAGACCCTGAAAACGATCTCCAGTTGAATCCCGAAGTGACGCATCTCACGTGCTTCATTGGCGGGATGATTGGGATGGGTGCGAAGATATTTGGCCTAGAAAGCGATCTAGAACTCGCAAAGAAGCTTTCCGATGCCTGTGTATGGGCCTATGAAAGTACAGCTACCGGAATCATGCCAGAGACCGCCATTACTTTCCCTTGCGCAAATTCTGAGAATTGCAAATGGAACGAGACGCTGTATCACCAAGAGCTGGATCCGATCTGGAATGAAAGAGATGAGAGTGTGGAATCTTATAAGAAGGCTAAACTGGAATCTGATGAGCAATTGGCAGCAAATGCGAAGGCTCTTGCTTCCAAGAAAGAGGCGCAGAAACTCAATGCCCAGCACGACGAAGAGGAGGAATACGATGTTAACCCTCATGGGAATGCCACGGCCGCTTTGGAAAATGATGGCCCGGTTTCACTACAAAAACGGCAATCTGAGAGTTCCCCAAAACTCGAAGTCCCTCAACCTATTACGCACAGTTTCAAAGATGGTTCTTTCAAAAAAGTACCCGCTGAAAAACCGAAAGCTCCTCCTCTATCACCCGAGGACGAGGAGTTTTATCACCAGAAGGCAGCGTCGACAGAAGATGATCTGCTGATCGTTGCGACGGGTGGGCGTATGGACGAGCAGCCTTCCGCGGAACCAGTGGAGCCGCCTATGCGCGACCCGTCGATGCCATTTACACACAAGGAGTTTGTTGACAATCGAATCGCGCAAGAAAAACTTCCTCCCGGATACACGCTTATCCAAAACAATAAGTACATTCTAAGGTAAGCCCAATTCCCTTCTAGACTTGGTGAGTAAGCTAACCCTAATCTCCAGACCCGAAGCAATCGAGTCCGTATGGTATATGTACCGCATCACAGGCGACACAACCTGGCAAGACAAAGGCTGGAACATGTTCGAATCAATCATCAACAGCACATCCACCAAGTACGGCCACTCAGCCATCCTGGAAGTCACGGCGCCTCCCAAGGAGACATACCAACTTGATGAGATGGAGAGTTTCTGGCTCGCGGAAACGCTCAAGTATTTCTACCTGCTGTATTCGACGCCTGATGTGATCAGTTTGGATGAGTGGGTATTGAATACGGAAGCGCATCCGTTTAAGAGACCTTCTTGAGTTATCACTGGCTGGTGCGTATTTGTACTGTAACTGGGTTGCGGAGTTTGACTTGGGGGGTAGCAAAATATGCTCTTGTATTTGGATTCATTGGGACAGGGCATAACTCAGGACGAGATACATGTTTCCGGCGTTGGGCTTGGCGTGTTTTGAGAGATAGATTGTCTAGACCTCGAATGAAACCTTTTGTTCTATGTTCTATGTTCTATGGCCAGTCATCCAGCATCCCTGGTGACGGCGATGAAGCAGGCAAGTGCCAAATAAAAGTCAAATCAAAGATTAGATGTGCTGGAAAGTCATGCCCTGTGAGTGCCACATCAAAAGCCTTTCTTCATATATTTCACCATATTATATTCAATTTGCAACACACCTTTCCAAATTCCATCACAAATCCCTACTATAGATTCATCTCCAACCCCATCCATACTTATCTTTAAACCCACGCACGCTTTCATTACTCCGCATCATCCTACACAACGAGCCTACCTCATACTATCCAACTATCCAATTCCCCAACCCCAACACCGGCCCCCAAAACTCATCCACAACCCTCTCCACATACCCCCTCGGATCCCCCATCCCACTCACCCTCTCATCCCCACTCCACCCATCAACAACCTTCTTCACCTTCCGCTCAAACACTTCGCTGCCCATGGATTCCCCTACTTGCTGCACGCGCTTGTTCCGGTCCGCGAGAGCCGCGATGCGCGCCGAGGCTTGCGTTTGCGTTTGCGTTTGCGTTTGCAGGGATGGGTGTTGGTGGAGGGCTGGCGGAGAGGGCGGGGGGTGCTGGGAGCGAGACCGGGGACGTGAGGCGGGGGGAGTAGGAGCGCGCACGAGGTGGTATAGATATCGGGGTCCGGCGGATGCTGGAGTTGGAGTTGGAGGTGGGTTTGGGTTTGGATTTTGATTTGAGGCGGCGTAGTGCAGGTACGTGCGGCTGTTCGAACGGATGGGCTCCTCGGGCAGATTGTCGATATCTGGTCGAGTAATCAGGACGCGTGACGCCTCCCCTGTATGCTGCTGGCGTTGGCGTTGGCGTTGGCATTGCGCGGTCCCAGAGCAGTTTATTCGTCGGCTGTTGCTGCGCGGGCGTGTCGTCCCAGATCTCCTGGCGCTGGGGCGGCGGCGTGTACGGCTCGCCGAACTCGTCCTCGCCCTTGAGGTCGAAGCGGTGGAGTTTCTTGGCGGGGAGATCGGCCTGCAGGTGCACGCCTGGCGGCAGCTGGCTCCTGAGGGCGCTGGTGCTGGCGGAGGTATCGACTGTGTCGCTTAGGAGGATCGAGGAGTCGGGTCGGGCGTTCCAGTGTTGGAGCATGGGGTGGGTTGCTAGGACTAGTTCTGCGGCTGTGATTCGTTGGTCGGGGTCGTAGGCGAGGCATTTGAGGATGAGGTCTACGAGGGTGCTGCTGTACTGGAGTCCGCTTTCGAGGAGTTCGGGGCAAGCGACTCTGGGGTGTTGTGAGTTGATGTTTTTAGGTATGGGGAATCGTGTGTGTGGTGCCGGGTTGTGCTCTTGGGGTGTTGGATTGGGGAACTTACAGAATCGTTTCGTTGTTTGGAAATCGGTGGATGAAGTAATAACCACCGCCGTCATCACCTATCACGTTACCGATCATGAGCCTGTACATGATTATCCCCAGCGAGAAAATGTTCACTTGAGGTCCGATGATACGATTGTGGTGTCCCTCGAAAAATTGTTCCTGGCTACACGGTCAGAGTCTATAACCACCGAGCGAGAGACTCGGGGAATTTCGGCTTACAGGGGCGTGGAAGCCCTCCGTGGCTCTCCATGCTGTTTCCTCAATCCAATCTTCGTCGTGTACATCTGGAACTCTCAATGAGATCCCAAAATCGGCAAACTAATTATACTTGTTAAAATGTCTTGTCTAAATGTAGGGCTAATATGGCGCCTACCTTGAAGGCGGGGAACCCTTTGTGCTCAGTCCAGTCTTTGCTGGAGCCGATGAGGACTAAACGATTAGCATCGCACTCTAATAAGAGTTCCTTGTTTGTTATTAAAAAAAACATACTATTGTCAGGCTTGATATCAAAATGAATCACTCTGCCAAATAGGAATTAGCATAAAGACGTAGGAGCTGCTTAGGTATTGGATTCGAACTTCAGAAGCTTTGCTGGCTGACAGTTACGGTTCCATAGCATTTGAAGCAGGTATTTAACTCACGGTCTCCATTCATCCGTACTCGGTTTCGGAATCATCGGGTCTTCACTGCCCTGTTCCATAACCAGCAAGCCCCTCGCAAGACAATGCAGCATCCGCCAGAAATGCTCTTCGGGCACCATGGACCTCGGCTGGCCATTCGCCTCGTCGAGCTTGCTTTCCCCGTAATTGTTCAAGTCTCCAGCATCACAGTATTCCAGATACATCCGATACACGGTCCCAGCGGGGTCGAAACTATTCGCATCTGAGGTTCCACTACCTGTCCCCGAAGTCGCTTTTTTATACAGCCTCACCACATGTTCTGATCCGGCTTCAGCGATCCTCTGTGATGAGCACCTGGGAGTCAGTATATGCCTAATACGGTACAGCTGTGGAGTTGGCATTGTTTTATGCTTTGGTCAACCGTGAAGAAAGTATAACCACTCCTCGTATGAAGATATCCCCGAGAAGTCGACGTACCTGTAGGTGGCGGGATTCCAATTCGATGCTTTCCTGCTCCGACTCACTCGATTGCTTAACCACCATGAATCTCGGCATGGCCGGGTCATTTCCCGTGTACTCGAACTTGAGAATTATTCCGTATGCGCCTGCCCCTAGGATTTGCTTGGGCATCCACTTGCCGTTTAGATCGGGGAAGTTCTTTGCAGCCTCGAGAAAGGCGACTTGGTTGGCATGGCTATAACCATGTATTTCATCTCTCATTACAAACCCATTGCGTATGATGGGAGGCATATCGTCTTGGGTTTTGTGATTTTATATGAAATGAAAAGTAAATGGATGTTTGAATCTGGTTGAAGAAGAAAAGAAAAAGCGCGCTGCTAAAGTCTCGATGGGATAGCAAAATTTCAAGGTAAAGCATGAATTGGGAATCCTTCTTGGTGTTCGACCTTTGTTTGAATTGTGAGATATGGATAGGAAAGGGTTTGTTTGCGGACTGGCGACTTGAAAAAAAGCGTATGGGTTGAAAGAATGAAGACTTAGACCAAGTACGAAAATAACAACCCAACTCTTTGACCCGAAACATTCTAGACCACCTTACGAAGTGTACAATACCGCCGTGATAAGTATGCGGCTATTATAATATAAATCACGTTCTTGGACTGGGAAAGGCCTGAAAGGTAGGTTCCCTCCTCAGGTATGAGCCAGACAGACGAACAACCTTTCAACTCCTTTAAATAACAGTAAAATACTTATTGGCACTTGCCATCGATTTCTCTTCAATGTGAGGAGGGATTCAATTAGACGATTTGGCCGTAAAACATATAATTTAAGGTTATTTCCCCATACCCGCATACCGTTAGGAGCAGCAAATGCTCCGTGTAACAAAAGAAACGCCTCGTCCAAGAGGGATAAAAATGCAACAATAGAACCCCACCCATCCCAAATGTCATAATACATGAATGAATCGCTTTGGAATATTGCAACAATATGCCAAAGAATACCACCACCCCTCCACTTTTCTAGCTCCTTGCACCATCATCCCACTTTACCTCCCGCACCGACACCCGACTCTTATCATCTCGCTCTTCCCGTCCCTTCCGCCAATCCATCTTCTCTAGACCCATCTTGCTCATCCGGCTGCTCGCTTTGCTCTGGCTGCTGCCCTTGCTGCTGCTGTCTTTGCTCCCGCTGTCGTCGTCGTTGTCGCTGTTTCCCGCGCTGCACTTGAGCGAGTACGCCGAGTTGGGGGAGTAGACGTACTCGCCGTCGACGTATTGTGCTTCTGATACGAAGGTGGAGCGGCGATTCCGTCTGCGTGTGTATCTTTTCTCCAGACGTATAATCTCGAGCTTCTGGGATATGAGGTCGATGAGATTCATGGTTGCGGGGTGGTATTCAGGTATGTGGGGAAGATCCGACGAGTGGGAATTCGCAGTAGAAGAATCCTCGGCGTATGGCTCTTCAGTAGAGATCGAAAGTGTTTAATGATCGTGGAAGCCCTTTGGGACTCTTCTTCACGGATTGGAAGGACGGTGCTCGTTTCTAAGCTGCCCGCAGTTGCCAAAGTCCAAAAGAATGTGTAGTAAGATTGTCCAGTGCACGGATGGGGATGAGATTCTGTTTTTACCGGTGCGAAGGTCGATACTTCTTGAAACGAATGCTCAGTCTGTAGTGTAGAAGTGCATGGAAATTAAGAAGAGCACGATACGAGTAAGGTAGGGAGGGGATGAAATATCAGATGGCCAGACCAGACCCAGAGCCAAGCCCCAGATACTCCGGAGTACGAAGATCCCTCTCTACTTCGTGAATCGTGTCAGCGAACGAATTACTGGTATCATAGCTTTCAAGGTGCCAAGACTCAAGACATGTCAAAGTGTCAAGGCTAAATGGAAAGTCGTGCCACTAGCAAGGATCAATCCGCGAGAAAAACGTGCTATCCCTATCATCCCCAGTTTATTTTACCCCCAAACAGGTAACGGCTGAGACGAGACCACCACGCTAGAGATAAGTGCCCCTGAATCCAAGGTTTAGAATGCACCATCATGCATAGGTGGGGAAACACTATTGGGTAATTCTTTCTACATTTGGCAAGGTGCGAAGGGATAAGAGACTTCTAGGGAGTAGTCCCGACGATTATTCCGTGATTTCGACAAAGGCTTAGGCCTCCGAGTCCCCGGCCGGGGAAGACGGCTAAACACAATTCGGAACCAACCGAGGCACTACCCCTGGTGATTTCCAGCAAACGGGTGATAGTACGGAGGTACCGAGAAGTTTATGATGGTGTGCTCGAAATAATACCTACACTGCTTGGAGGTGCATAAATCTCCGAGCGTTACACCAGGAAGTAGATGTGTTGATTTTCACTTGTTTGCTTGGACGCATGATCAAGCAGGGTGTAGAAAGGTAAAAGTCATACATGTTCCGGGTTTCAGCCACCCACCCAAAGAGAGCCGACTGTCGATCAGTGAGTTGCATTGTTGCTACTAAATATGGTATCATTAAGTTGTCGGTCGATCTTCCCTCTCCTCAACTACATCAGCGTCTTCAATGCTGACTTCACGCTCCAGCCCATCCTCATCGAATAATGTTTCTTGTGCTACAAATTGTTAGCGAGTAATGGAAACACGAAAACGGTTGACGTACCACTCCAAAGTTCCGAGTATACCCCACCAGTATCTACCAATTCCCGATGGGTACCACTCTGTGCAACAAGGCCATCCTTTAGTACGATAATCTTATCGCTATCGTAGATCGTTCGCAATCGATGTGCAACAAATACACTAGTCCTCGCTTTCTCTTTCAGGATGCTGTTGATGTTTGCCATGAGAGCTTGCTCGGTGTGTGTATCCAATGCCGAGGTAGCCTCATCGAAAAATAGCAGTGGAGGATCCTTCAAGATCAATCTCGAAACGGCCAGCCGCTGTTTCTCTCCACCTGAAATCATCATACCTCGTTCTCCAACCATGGTCTTATAACCTTCTGGGAACGCGGACACAATGTCATGGATCTTAGCCCTTTGCGCTGCTGCGAGGACCTTCTCTGGTGGTGCGCTCATGTCACCGTAGCGAATGTTGTGCTCAATGGAGTCGTTGAATAGAGGAGTATCCTGAGGAACAACACCGATAGCCTTTCTCAGCGACTCCAAGCTCACTTCTCGTATATCCTGGTCGTCAATGAGAATTCGACCTTCCTGTACATCATAGAAGCGAAAAAGGAGGCGCAGGATGGTCGACTTGCCACATCCGCTGGGTCCGACAATCGCGATCTTCTTGCCAGCAGGAATGGTAAGACTGAGGTTCTTCAGGATTGGACGATCCGCGTGGTATCCAAAGGTTACATTCTCGAATTTGATCTCGCCGCCCTTTGTAAGTTGCAGTGGCTTGGCATTGGGAACCTCCTTAATTGCCACATTAACCTTTTGAAGACTGAAGAGGGTCTCCATGTCAAGAAGAGACTGTCGTAGTTCGCGATAAACGGATCCCAGAAAGTTAAGAGGGAGGGAGAGCTGGAATACGAGTTGATTGACCATGACCAGATCACCAACAGTCAGAGTTCCAGTAGCTACACCATCTGCAGCAAGGTACATCATGGCTGTCAAAGCACTTGAAAAGATCAAGTTCTGTCCCGTGTTCAAAAATGCCAACGAAGTAGCGACCTTGATGGAAGATCTCTCATATGCTCTGAGTGCCTGGTCGTATCTGCCAACTTCGTACTTTTCATTGTTGAAATACTTGACAGCTTCGTAGTTGATCAATGAATCAACTGCAACGGTTGACCCCTTGTTGTCTGCCGCATTGGCTTGTCTCCGAAACTTAGTTCTCCAAGCTGTTGTCCATATTGTGAAAGCTGTGTATGCAACCATAGTCAAACTCGTGATTGCCGCGAATTTGGCACCGTATTGGTAAGTTAGAATTCCACAGACCATGGTGATCTCTAGCGCCGTAGGCAGAACGTGAAAAACCATAGATGTGAGGAGGAAGCTGATGCCCTTGGTTCCTCGATCGATGGCTCTCGTCAAGCCACCCGTTTGTTTGGTGAGGTGAAAATTCAGATCCAACCGCAATAAGTGATCAAAGACGTTGCAAGCCACACGTCGAATAGCCTTCTGAGCAACACTTGCAAAGACGGCGTTCCTAGCTTCCTGGAAGAGCGTAGCTCCAATTCTGGTGAGACCATATGCCAAGATCATTGAACCAGCGACCGTAGTAGCAGTGCCCCCCACGGCTACGAAGTCGATATTCATAGAATCCACAATACTCTTGAAATAGAATGGCACCTGCACATTCAGTACTTTTGCACCAAGTAACAGGGCCACAGCAAGTCCAACTCTGAATCTCGTTCCCAGACTATCCTTGGGCCACAGATATTGTGCCATCTCCTTCATAATAGCCCAGTCAGCCTTGCGCTGCTCCTGGTTTGTCTTGTCCGCCAAAGCCAATGGGTCCTTTCGCGTATCGGTGGGGGAAGCTGGCCCAGGCTTACGAGCAGTTTCTGGTTTCGTGCCCGGTATATCGTCTGCAGCCCTTGGCTGTCTAAGAGCCTGGCTCTGGATAGTAGTTCGTTTGGCATCATCTTTGTAGAGCGTGCGTGTATTTGTGAAGACGCGGAAACGGGATGCGCTCCAAGGCTGAGGTCGGAGTGAGGCTCTTACACTGATGCAAGAAGCTCTTGCCATACCCCGAAGAATCATCGTCGCCCTTGCTGTAAATACGTTATCGCCTCAGAGACGTGAACTATCCCACCCGCATCGTTTTCGTGTCCAGCACAGTTTGGAGGGGTAGCTCCGAGAGCTTCAGCGGATCGTGGGGGCAAGGCAAGGTTCCGAATTAAGATCAATATCCTTCCTGGAGATATTTAAACCTTCCAAAGATGAGGAAATCACGGTAGGAATAAAAAAACTAATAATAAAAGAAAAAGAAGCTACAATTTAGTTGAAGATCTAAGTATATAAATAGTGTCGCCAATAATGGCGTAATAAGCTTGCAGATATTCGCGAAACTTGCCCGGCATTTCCAACCGTAGTCTGCTTTTTACAGTAAGACCGAGATCCCTCCTCCACCACCTCGTTCTTCAGCCCACCAAACAGCAATGCGCAGTCAATTGCCGCTGAGGAGTGTTGCTCAAGGCGCTCGACACTTTCGGCGCCCTTGTTGTGCTGTTGGACGTCGAGCTATCCAAATCAGCGCAACGCCGACGACAGAATCCCCCATACACAGCGGCGATGTTCTCAGTAACTCAATTGATGCCTATACGGATTCGGCAGGTAGGCTATATATATATTAGATCTTTGAGAAACTTTGCTGATTGAAACTGTACAGATGCCAGATTCGAGGTTCTAGCGCGCCATATTCTCTTTTGTCTGTTTCATTATCCGCCTCACAGCAGCTATACACAAGACGAGGCACATTAGTTGGAGTCAGTGGGAAAACAGAGAATGTCAGTATGCCCAATTCCAAGGAGGAATATCTTGCTAATTGCTTTGAAGGCACAATCTACCCTCTCTATACTGAACCCCTTCCGACGAGCCGCTCTCGGCATCCCTTTCCTATACCAACGAATCTCTTCTACAAGTCCACTCACAGCGTTAATATCAACAAAATCACCCCTCACTTCTTTCACCGTATTACATCTTAATGGCACTGTGGATTGGATGGTAGCGCAGCGGAAAGCGCTGCTGGCTTGGACTGGACATACTCTTTCCGTCTCTCCCACTGCGAATAGAAGCATGAGTCTAGCTCATTGGGGGAACACGTTTCTCACTGGGAGAGGGCTGGTGGCTTTAGCTGGTCCGGGGCAGATATATCAAGTGACGTTGAAGGCTGGAGAGCAATATGTTGCGCATCCTGGAAATGTGGTGGCTTATACGGTCACGCCAAACCCCCCTTTGCCTTACAGATTCAAGTCTTCGAATCTGAGGTTCCAAGTGCCAGACCTGGGATTCAGCACGCTCCTGCAGGGTATCAAGTTTTTCAGGGTCATGAGGGAGACGGATACGTGGAAGGCAGTGACAAAGTTGCTGTTCAATTTCAGGACTGCGGCAAGAAGGACAATATGGGGCGACAGGCTGTTCTTGCAGTTTCATGGTCCCAGTACTATTTTGATATCTTCGAGAGCGTCACGGATCAATGATGTGTTGACAGCGAGGGATGTGAATGAGATTGCGGACTCTCCACCTGGGGCAGTACAGTCTGCGGTAACATTGGCGAGTAAGCCGAATGAGGAAGTGAGCTCGAACAAACAGGCATCTGATGTTCCAACTGGATTCCATTCGGCAGAGGTTTCCGGAGATGGGAAAGTAAGATTTGAGGACGTGCAGGATGTAAAGCCGTTTGTACGGTAGGAGCTTGTACTATGAGTCTTCGAGGTAGACTTGTAGATATGTACAGTATGATATCATGCCTCTATTTCGCATTATGCCTCTGGTGAAGCCGTTTGAGTATGCTTTCATTTGTAATTCCTCAAACCAAATGGATCTGTCCTTTCATATACAGTTTCATACGAGCTTATACAAGAGAAGAAACAAGACTTTAGCAACTAATCGAAGCAGAAGTATCTGTTCGACTTTATCCAAGCAGCTTTAAAATTACAACAAATTACGCCGACAAGCAACAACAAAAGTACAGGCAATATTCAGAATCCAGTCACTTGATTCAAGGATACTTAAAAGTGTCCAACCAAGATGAAGTACCAAAACAGTTAGGCATTGTGATACTCGAGAGCCCCGGACACAAAGTTGAGGCTCAACTATGCCACTATGCAACGTGAGTTTGACTTCCATCTTCACTCGGCCGCCCACTCGGGACGTCGGGTCGGCTCCCACCACCATGAACCGAAAACCGCTCGGAGCCATGTATTATCTTACTATACTCCGTACTATCTTGAGCTAAGTCGCTGATCGAGGAACAGTGGATCGAAAGATAAGCAGCAAAAAGGGGTACCCGCAAAAAGAATGCTACAGTGCTTAACACCTCTTGGCGAAAGCGCCATCGTAACCCGGAATTCGGACACGGATACGGATTTGATCCATGGTTAGATGGTACATATCGGGGTTTTTCTAAATCAACTTGAAAAATGTCTAGACCAACTTGAGCTAGCCAAATCGGGAAGCATTACGTAGCACGCTAAGCAGGGTCAAAGCACGTATAGGCCCACACGCCAAGTACCTCTCCCGACACCGAAATTAGGAGGCACCCGAAGTACCTGGTGTGCCGACTCGTATAATAATAAATATAAACACCTGTTATGCGCTAAAAACCTTCGCCGACAAGAGCACTTTAAACGATTTTACTGCATGATTCTAAGCACTTTAATCTAAAACATATAATTAGCGCTAAAACCTATTCCTATAGAGCCTTAATATTTAGTCCCTAACACCTAAACCTATTGCCACTACTAATGCTATTATATTTGACTCTCTTAGAAGCCTATATTAAGAGCTTCATTCATCGCGTTAAAGTCTTATATAGAGACCTGTTCCTGCGTAGCTTCCCTATATATATTATCGCGTGATTCGTG
>QGMF01000330.1:0-38583 GCA_007821475.1 Lachnellula arida | reverse complement strand
GCCGTGGTGTGTGGTGTAGTGGAGGGGGACGAGGCGCGGGGGTGGGAGGTTTAGGGTCCAGATTCTGGCGCGGAGTTCGGTGGGGAGGGTGGGGAAGGAGGGGAAGGATGAGGGGGGTTGCGATGGTGTTGAGGCAGACATGCTTGTTTGTGCGCTGCAGGAGCAGGAGATGGATGGATAGATTGATTGATTGATTGATGCAGGAACGGTGCAAGGTGACGCTTGTTTGATGCGTGATGGGACCCGACAGTTTGGGTTTCGGTAGATCATGCTTGCTCTTATAGAAGAAAGATCTCACCCACTTACGTACAGTCTTTCATGGCCATGGGAAAGACATATTGGGACGCCTGTATCAGTCCCGCTTTATCGATCAATACTCTTGAGAACGAGACATCAAGCCTTGCGGGGGAGCCGTCAAGCCCATTCTGGCTTCTCCATGAGCTCTTGACCAGCCACGGTGAGGGATGTGAAGACATCTTATACGATGTCTCGACGATCTCACAAAACAGTATATTTTGGGCCGAGGACTCCTCGACCCATGTCTTGAGTTTCTTTTGTTTTACCGTCCCAAGCTATCGGGACACATCTGTGGCGGGGACTGATCAATGATAAGATTCCCGACCTTTTCTCGACACACAGATCTCAAACATAAGAAGATAAAACGTAGGCGTGTGATTGGACGAGGTACGAATAGACTACCGAGTATTCGATAGACTATTCGATAGACTATTCGATGCATCTTCTAGCTGCATTTATTCCCACAACAATAGTAAGCTGGCTGCGAAAGAGGCTTTTGAAAAGTTAGTGGGTGGATATCAATCGCGAAAATCTACCTCTTTAGGTGGGTGGGTATTGTGATTACTCAACATTGATTGCCGGTCAGCGACTTCGGCGTTCGGTAGAAAGAAGTCGGTTCTGGACGAATCCCGAGATCTGGCCTTGCCTGCGCCAGAGAATGAACACGAGCGGGGGATCTTCCGTTGTGAGCAGGAGTGAGATAGTAAAATTGGAGACCCCAGATAATTGATTTTGCGACATGTCCTTTTTTACACCCCAACGATAATGTCGAGAAGGTAGGTAGCAGGGAAAACAGAGCACAAAGTACCACGTGATGCATCAACACGAGATGGCAACGAAAACAAACCAGGGAACCATCGTACGGAGGCATATTCGTAACACGGGGTACTCGTCCAAGATGCCCCGTTGTGAGATTCATTATTCCACCTGATGCATTCCAAATTCAAGTACCGGTACCACATGGCCCATCATCAGGATCGACTTTGTATTGCCAAGTGACATCCCTTGGCGTTTGATTGCCTGCTTCCACACTGGCATGCTTGTACTTCTGTATACAAGAGGCGCTCGCAATTAAAGAAGGTAAGCTATATATATAAACGTCAAATGACTAATACCGGACCCAACAAGTTGTTTATGATAGAATTCAGAAGCAGCCAAAGATATCGACTTTCCATTGGGCTAAACGTAAGGTTCGGACCACATATCGATATGCGTATTTGTGGTGTTTCCAGCGAGGCAGGAATAGCGTATCTTCACCTAGGGGTAGCTGCCCGCGAGGTTTGCGCAACCGTCGGCGGTCCAGGATTCCGGGAACAGTGCATCAGCGCCAACATCTATCGAAGTATTCCCTCCGGTATAGCATCCGGTATAGCATCCTCAAGGTGATATTTTCCGAGTCGTAAGAAATTCAATAGACTCGAGAGGTGTAGCGATAGCAATCGGCGTAAGTGGTATAAACCGTAGAATAAGAATGAAACCCGCAATGATACACTTCAAAATAGCCATGGTAAAGAGGATGCTAAGTATAGAATTGGAGACTTGGTTGAAAACTGAATGTGATTTGAGTGAGCCGTTTATTGTCAGTGCCAGTTCAATGATTTTTTATTAAGAAAAATTAGATGAGAAAAGGACACAAGTTATATAAAGAATCGAGCCGTTATAAGTGCATAGCCATTTCTCGGAATCGCCGTATTCGAAAATAGGACACATGGGGCTTGAAAGTTTAAAGGAATCGCATTGGAGATTTTCAGCTTATCCATGCCGCGCTGAATCGCCAGATCGGACGAAGGAGCAGGTAGATACAGGTTGGATATACTCTTGGAATGATTTAAGCCAAAAGCCAATTTAGGATGTAATAATCTTCAATACCGAGGCGTTTCGTGCGAAGCAAATAATACAAATTTTGACCGGAAAACCCTTACTGTCGTGCGCTGGCACACCACACCTCTTAGCCCTCGCCGCTCTTCCTCGCTGTTCATCAACTCGCATGAAAAAGCGCTTAGATAGCTTCTAATAACCTCAATGGGAAATCAATAGATTTTGATTGCAGCGGGAGGGAGCTTGCGACCAGAAGGAGGTCGAGCTCTATGTATAGACAATTGAGCCTCCACGAGTACACAACCAGTTCCGGACATCGCCATGTTTATATAAAGCCATCTATCAGACTTGAGGTCTAAAGGAGCTGCGTCGGAGACTCCTCTCTTCGCACTGGATAGCCAAATCGGACGAAGGAAGAGAAATGGACAAAATCAAAAAGCTAAACAACTCCTAAGAGAAAGATATCAAAATAACTATTGGTTTGAAACCTGAAAAAGCGCCAACATGGAAATGGAAGACTGAGGAAGAAGAAAGGTAAAGGTAAAGGGAATCCTCATCTATAACATGAAAAGAGAGGAGACGAGAGGAGGAAGTTGTTCGTGCCCGTGTATTCCGTTCCGCTACTATAACTAGTTCGTTTCAACCTTTTCAACACCAACGATTCAACAGCCATGAATCATGAAACGCTCTGCCAAGCCGCTTTTACGGCGTCGAAACGGCCTATAATAATAATGCCACTGCTATGATGATATGATCCTGGCGTTATGTCGGAAAGTTCGGAGTTTGGATCGTACGAAGTACTCCATAAATCGATCTGATTACGTGATTGTGCTTGCTGTGGTGCTTGCTGTACTGGTCTTCTGAGGCTGAGAAAGAGCGTTTCTGAAACGTGGAGATTGTACCGGTAGGAGGAACGAATGGACCAACACCACGCCGTCGTGCGATTATTGACGGGATCAACTGATGGAAGTCATGAGAGATCCAATTGACCGCATTCATAACTTGCGTCTGGCGCTTTCCTGGCAGGGGATCGTGCTGGGTTAAAATTCATATAAGCCAGCTTCTGGAAGTTTCTTGGAGTATTTTATTGTCCGAGTGTTCTTAATTTCAAGGAGTCCCTTGCGCGCTGGGTCTTTGTTTCCAGGACTGGTTCCACGCTTCTCTTATAGCTTAATAGCATAACGAAGTACCGTAGTTTACTCCGTACTTCGTATCTGCACTCCGTATACTGACAGTAACTGACTGCAGTATGGAGCGTGGCGTACAAGAGTTTTCCTTGTTGCAGAAGAGATGAGGTGGGAGTTAGAGCTCCACTTGCCGCAGCCCCTTGCCCTGGTACTGACTGGTAGCGATACTCTGTACTTTGTAAGCGAAGCAAAAAAAGGTCGGCATCTAGTGGCAGAACAGGTGATATAGATAATAAGCCCGAGTATTTTCATTTACACAAGTGTTTGTGCGTTCTCGAGTTCCTGTGACAAATGGAGAAGGACAATAATGGACACACGGTCATTTCGTGGTGTTCATATGATAATCCTCATGACCCTTTGTGTTCCGGAACTTCAGTCGGGAGGTTTGAAGGCCCGACACTCGGGCATCTCAGCCTTCTTGCTACAGTGTCACCAGAACAGAGTGCTCCGTACCGCAGCTCGCAAGTTCGCAACTTCTTGGAGGGTTTCCATTTTCGGGGCCGTTATCCATCGGGTTAAGCCATGGGCCAATTGCAACGGCCTTATATTGCGCAAGGATAGCCATTGATCGTCAGAGTCTGGATCCCTTCAGCACAGACTGGGCACATATGGAAGCGCAAAACAACGCGCTCGAGTGGATGATCCTGAGATGATGCTTTGATCTTCCGACCCAGGAACCCCAGGACCCAAGGACAGGCTCGTGGGGATCCCGGTCGGGCAAGGCTGCGAGCAGCGACCCCCCAATAATCCCAGGAACGCCGTAGGGAATGGAAGTCAGACATAGGTACTCCTCCGGAGTTAGTACGGGGAAAGCCTGGATGCACCATCACAACAAAACGTAAAGTACCGGTTTACACAGACCACAAACTAATAGACAACCATGACCGCAAGGACTTCTCCCTTTTTTCCACCTGCTTTTCCTTGTCCTGTTTTCTTTCTCTCCTCTTCAAATACATACCTATCCCATAATTTACGCCGTGGAAACTTTATCGCGACCTGGTTGTCAGCTTTATTTACCCCCCGGCGAATTGAAGTCCTCGGCACCCAATCACATCATCCGCCGTTCATCGACACGGCTACCTTCTCGCGACTTGTTGCCAAAAGCAATAGCTGGCTGACACTCCTTCAACCCGTTAGAGTTTCTGCATTCGTAATTGGTCTTTGGTGGTTGCTTTAATCTTAGTAACCAGGAAATATCACTTTTTTCCAGGGAACTTATCAGACCCCGCGTGGGATCTGAGAGATAGAGTGTCGACTTTGGGTAGACGCGACATTGACGCGTTTGGGCGAGGCTCGAGAAAGAGAAACTTAATTCGCATCCCCTCGCAATCTCCGCAAACTTCTCTTGTTTGATCATTGTCCGGATCCTTTATTATATCTTCGTCGATATCGCCAGCATCATAACTTCTAGCCGAGATTGCACCTTCCCAGAAGTTGATCCTGGTGTTATATCGCGCTTTGGCGGGGGTTTTATATACTCCGTACACAATTTGTGGCAGCCCACTTCGCGCTCCGCCAAAAGAAACAACCCCGTCGACCTGATTTGGCATCATTTGGAGAACTGGAAAACTCTTTAAAAACCCACTGTCGTTACAAATTCAGATATATCTACTCGTGACGACTTTCGTCGCCACGCGATTTCTACCGCCTTACTGCACGTATCCGAGAGAATCCATGTCTACGGACTCAAGCGACCGCGTCTCATAAGACCAAGCTGCGACCAACCCGACCGTCAGTGGTCGTGAACCCTACCGCTGTACAGGTGCACCAGGAGAAACTCTCCCGCGCTTCTTGCAGAGAAGCTGTGTGAGCGACTGGAACCGTAGAACGACCTGACACAAGGCACGGCATCATAACGGTACAATTGAATACCGTGGAATTTGACCCGTCTGAAGGAATCTCGGGCGTGGGAATTGACATTTGTCTTGGAAAGACGGTCTCCAACGGTCCTCTTAGGGTTCTGGTGCAAGCCCCAAGACATTATTTGTGTTCGACTTTCGTTTGAAGCTACACCGACGCTCCTTCCGAGAACGAATCACCCCAGAACTTATTAATAAACACAGCGTGTCTCGTTATTGAGCTACGCCAAGTACTCCAACATCCACAGCCCTCCATTTGTTGCCACGCCATGGGAGTCCCGCGTGCGTTGTCCCTGGGGCTCGGCGCATGGGCGGTGTTGAGTGAAATCGCAATGTTGACTTTCGATATAATCTTCGCCGTCGCCTTGGACCGAAATAACTCGCCCGTCGGAGTGAATGTTATTGCTATCGTTTCGTCTGGATTGAGCGGAACCACTGTGGCTGTATTATTGATGCTGTTGGGAAGGCAGGTTCAGTATCGCAGTGGGTCTCATATCCAGGACTTTGGCCATGGACGACTGCATACGTACCTATTAGCAGGATTCGCTGCAGGCTTTGGCATCTTGTCTGCTGCGACATCGGCAGTGGTACTGGTGATGATGAGGAGTAGAGTTGGTGATAGACAGCAAGAAATCATCAACGCCCCTACAAAAGACCGGGTGACTGGTGCATTTGTAGTCTGGGCAATATCTCTACTGTCCGAGGGCCTATTCGTGATCTACATGGTCATCATCCAGAGGAGAGACTTCCAACAGCAGATCCAGAGATATCGTGCATCTATGTCACATACATTTCCGCAAATGCAGTCGACACCCAGACTACAAGCACCAAGTATGCAAGAAAGTATTGATCGAGAATTTTCGATGGAGTCGAGGCGTCCACCTTCTTCGAGCAGTCGCCCACAATCCGGTTCAGACGAGAAGTCCTCGATTCGGTCTTCGATATCGCAGGTGGTGCGACCGATCACCTCCAAGACCACGCTCATCCCAAACAACCACAAGCCCTCACAGCGGCCAACTTCAATTGAGTCGAGCCAACGGGACGCTTCTATGGAGGATAGTTTCGATTCGTGGGATACCTCGTCGGTCGATGCTTCAGCGCGGCAAGCTGTAGAAGCAGCATCTCCATCAACCCAAAGATTTCTCGAAACCATCCCAGCAAGTCCAACCACCAGCAGAAGTGCGAGTCCGGGCTTTCCGCTTGACCTAGAGCCACCGAAAACACGATGGAGGAGTCGTAGCTACAGTCCCAGCTGCACAGAACGGAACAGGAATTCGCGAGCGGAGAGTCCGATTGGAAGTGAAGCTCATATCCATCCTTTGTTCAGAACAGATTCGCCAGACCCACCTCCGACCACGACTCCAGGGACAATGGTCACTGCTGCCCCCAATGCTGGACAATTGATTTCTGACCGGGCCAGTATCCGGTCCGTCCAGCGAATGCGCAGCGGAAGTCTGCCTGCGAGTCCTTTGGTGCATAGTGATAGCTTGGATAGCATCCGAGATGAAATGGAACGTCAGGAGCTGGAGGCGTTAGAGGAGGACAAGGGAGAGAGGTCACTCACCCCTCCAATTCCGGATTATATTTTGAATGGAGGCCCGAGAAACAGTCTCAGTGGGTACAATTCCCGGAAAAGGGCCCAAACGGGGTTGGGGATGGTTGGGGAAGCCCTTGAAGCATAGACGACTTTCGTGGTGGGAAAGAGATGGCTCGACGCCAAAACGAATTTCTTTGAGTGTAAGATGATATATATATATACCACTTGATATTAGCGCGGCATTTGATTTAGAAGATATACCTTAGTGCTTAAAGACATGAAAGATATGCAAGCTCTAGTTGACTCGATGTGATGTTTGCTTTGTGAAAATGAAAAGGATACGAATGGAGGAAGATGAGAAGAAGCAGAGGATGAAAAGAAATGGCGGCGAGGAGGCAACGCGCGTGGAGGAGGTAGAACCGTCGATTGAGGTTTTTGCTCTTTGCCCAACCTACATACTGTTTCATTGCATAGTATTCAGGTTGTTGATACTACCGTACTGTAGGAGGACGGAAAGCGCGAGGCTGAGCACCCCGCACTTTGGAGCGAAGGTGGCGCTCAGAGTGATTCCACCACCCAAGTAGGGATGTAAACTCAGCGCTGTCTTCATGGAGTATTAACGACCTGCAAGACAATGGAAGGCGACGGCGACGGCGGATAAGGTACCTACCTACTCTTAGATAATACGGTAATAGAGATTGAGGCTGACTGTCCATCCCATCTGTTGTTGACGCAGCTCTTGGAAGCCTACAAGATCGTAGCGCCTGATCTAGCGTGGCGTCCGTGCACGAATGTAGGCATTGGTATTCATTCAAGGTATTCAACCATGAGCTCTTCCACTCACCTGCACACTCCTTTCCTCCTCTGCAACACAGATCCCATTCTCCACGCTTTCGATACCTCTTGCACAACATACAAATAGCCTCGCTGTCATAATCCTGCCGCAGTTGAGCTGTCTAAACCGCCACCATGAAGTTAACCTTCAAAGTTTGTCCCCATTTGTCGCCCATGTTTTTGCCTTCGCCCACCCCACCAAGAAGACTACTTTGCTAACAGCGTTTCGCGCATGTAGGATCTCAAGCAACAGAAGTTCGTCATTGAAGCTGAGCCATCGGAGCTGGTATGTCGCTACATGCGCCCAGATTTCATTATATTTCCGTCCATTTTAGCCACCTCATACAGCCCTTGCCTAACGAACCCCACTAATACCCTACATTATAGATCTCCAGCGTCAAGGAAAAGATTTCTCAGGAAAAGGGATGGGAAGCTCCTCAACAGAAGCTGATTTACTCCGGTGGGTTTTGTTGCGCTTGAGCGGATCGCGAGGCGCAACCAAATGCTGACAGCCATTTAGGCAAGATCCTACAAGATGACAAGACTGTGGAGGACTACAAGATCGAAGAGAAGGGGTTCATTGTGTGTATGATCTCTAAGGTATGTTTGACAAAGCGCTGTGCTTGACGACTCTAACAAAGTATAATAGCCCAAGGCTGCTCCCTCTGCGTCAACACCCTCCAAGGCACCCTCCACCCCAGCACCCGCCACTGCGTCGACGCCTGCACCTCCAGCTGCCCCAGCTCCCGCCCCAAGTTCATCCACGAGTGCTGTGCCCGCTACTCCTTCTCCCGCCGGTCCCAACCCACCTGCCGATGCTATTGCGACTCCAGCCACTGGAGGTGGTCTAGCCATGGGTGCTGAGCGAGCTGCACAAATTGCCGAGATGGAGAGTATGGGCTTCGAGAGATCGCAAATTGATTTGGCTATGCGCGCTGCTTTTTACAACTCCGAGCGTGCTATTGAATATCTCTTGACTGTAGGCAATAAATGCCCCTCTTCAGGGTTCCCAAGTACTGACTCCAACCTCAGGGTATCCCCGAGAACCTCCAACAAGAACAACGAGCTACTGCCCCGGCTGAAGCAGCCTCTTCCCCCATCCCAGCTGCTGCGAATCTTGGAGCTGAAGGTGGCGAGGAGCCAATAAACTTGTTCGAAGCCGCTGCTCAGGCGGGTGCCGGAGGACGTGGTGGTGCCGGAGCGGCTCGTGGTGGAGCGGCAGCAGCAGGAGCGGCTAGTCTTCTCGCCGGTGCTGGAGCTGGAGCTGGAGCAGCTGGAGGATTGGGAAATCTCGACTTCCTCCGAAACAACCCACAATTCCAGCAACTCAGACAAGTTGTCCAGCAACAGCCACAAATGCTTGAGCCCATCTTACAGCAAGTCGGTGCTGGCAACCCTCAACTCGCCGCACTAATCGGTCAACATCCCGAGCAATTCTTGCAACTTTTAAGCGAAGATGGCGAGAATGATGCTCCACTTCCACCGGGAGCCCAAGCCGTCCAGGTGACCGAGGAGGAGCGTGAGGCTATTGAACGTGTAAGTTTAAGATGGATAAGCTAAAGTCTAAAATCTAACAGAAGTCAGTTATGTCGTCTAGGTTTCCCCCGCGACCAAGCCATTCAAGCATATTTTGCCTGTGATAAGAATGAAGAGCTTGCTGCCAACTTCCTCTTCGATCAACCAGAAGATGAGGAATGAGCAACATTTTGGGATTTTTTCTTTCGTCTCGCCATTATTTTCAGCGAAGAATACCAACCAACCAAAAACGAGAGGAGAAGATTTTCAGGGGCGCAAGAGAGTCATGAATTAACGATATCCTAAATAGCTCAATTATTTGGGATGCGTGAGGCAATTCTCTAGATATTGCTCAAGTCGTAAGCAGAGTTTCTCCTTGGGTGGATCATTCTTGTGCATTATTCCCATATCATGGAAAGGAAGGCGTGTTTCGTGGGTAGCTTTTCCCTCTACTCAGGTAATGCATCATGGATTGGTATCGAGACTGCTGATATCTGGCATGCATATTCACCTAAGTAATGAGGATACGATGATCTTACGATGTAATACTCTACTTGATCGTGATCTGCTTGTGATTCCACACAGAATTTGCCCTTCTCCACCCTTGTCCCTCTAGATATACCAACACCGCAACTTCAAGACGTGAATACACCCGAGGAAATTTAGAATCTAGATGAGAGACCGGACCGGACTTGAACCGTGAGAAAGCCCATCTAACCCGTGGTGGTGCAACCACTTCAGCAACACTAAAACCTCTATTTCAACATCCAGAATCTTTTGCAAAAGCCGAGACTTTGAGGTAGGAGGGAGGAAGCACAATGTACGTTTAATCCTCTATTTTTACCTGCCTAACCTGGGTGCATGCAAGTACATGCGTAATTCACGACTTCTGCAGTCTCGCGAACCTGCGAACGAATTAGAAAGCCGATCTGTGCGTTAGTTATCCGCTGCGCATGCATCATTGAAATGCATAATGTACGGCGTACAGTAGCACAGTCGACCGCCTCACTGGATATTGGAGGGGGTTTATAGAGGGTTCTGCTGCTTTGGGTTGTGCTGTTGTTGTGTTTTATGTGTTGGGAGATGGAGTTGGGTAGATTTTTTAACGGGGGAGACTTGCAAGAGAGGCGGATGAGTGCAAATAGATGCCGTTTTCTCATTGGAGCTTCGTCACTGTACGGAGTACCGGTAAGTGCCCTTTAATGCCATCCCATCCAGGTACCTTTCATTCGTTGTGATATATTTCTATTAGCATGAAGAAAGGTAAACAGACTTTATAGCGTTGCACTAAAATCTTATATAATAATTCTGCGTATTAACCAAAACATCCGTGTTCTACAATGATTCGCAGTCACTCCACCTGACTCCCAACCATCGATAAACTCCCCAGACAACGCAAACTCGTATACTCCCACCCCACCCAAAAATTGTAGTATCTTTGAAGTCTGTGAGGCCTTCAGGTCTTTTGTGAATCCTGAAGGTATCATTCTGAAGTTTTCCATTTCGTGCCACCATTCAAAAAACAGAGCCACCCAGCCCCCTGCCAAGCCAACAACAAAATCAACTCAACTCCAATTAATTCACCTTTAACTTTCTACACAAACGCCTGGGAAGACTCTTAAAACTTCGTATCCATTTCAGAATTGGAGCAGATCAACCTTTCAAGTCCTGAACCTTGGTTTGCGACCCCATTGAAATAAATTTGGTCCCGCCTAGTCACTACTTCTTCCCCGGGCTTTCCTTCGACATCTCGACAACTTCATCACCAGAGAGTACTCCATTCCAAGATTCAAAATCATCATTCGAGATAAGATCATTACAGAGATTTCTCTACAAGGTAAGCAAATACTCTTCCTGAGCCCGCTTTCACCCAGGATTAGTTTTGACGGAGCTGTTAGAGTATACACGCGAGTCAGTACACAACTCGAAAGACTGCTTAACCTGGCCTCAGAGAATCACACTTGTAAGTACAGCCTTTCACATTTACACCGACCAGGCACATATATCTTCTCGGTGACCTTTTGCACCTGAATCCTAAACATCGTCCAGTTCATTGGATCTTGAGATGCTGACTGACCAAAAAGGACTTGTTCTTGTTTGACTAGTCACGTGCTTTTAGTTTAATCTAAAATTCGGAGAGACTTCAGCAGAATCGATTATTCACCAACAGCGACAGTTTCACAAAATCCATCCTGGGATTCGAATCAGCCCCATTTCTTAATCGCCTCTCAACTTCCCTTTACATCCATCCATCCCTTTGCTCGCCCTTGGGCTCTCCGAATATACTTGTACAGAGGTCGTCGACTGCAAGGATTTAAATCCGGACCGTCGGTGATCTCAGCCAATAACAACCACGCATACTTGGCCTTGCAAGCGAGTACTCTCAATCAATGCGTTTTCTTACTATCATCGACTTTTTCTACTACCACCATTGACATCAATTCGCCCAGCCTCGGACAGTCGAGACAAAGCTCTTTCCGAAAAGGTGCGGATTATTTGATGGTCAAAACATCACCCAGACCTCGCCTTTTCCATCGATACTAGACTTGGGTCGTCTGTCTTACACCTTTTTTAACCACCTAAGCAGACTTCATCAAACCACCACCACTCCAACAACTGCTCATCAACCCTCATCCGTCTCACCTGTGTAGCTCTACACTTGTATCATAGACTCCTTTAATATTTAGAGCTCCTCGGAAGCATTCTGTGCTGTTGTCGCAATGGCCCCAGAACTGCGCCGGACTCGTCACGAGACATCTGGTGCTGGGCACCATGAGAGCCGCGAAACCAGAACCCCAACCTACGGAACCAGATCCTCAAAGCGCAAAGTATCAGAAATAAATAATCCTGATTCATCGCCATCAGGATCCAAAACCTCAACTCAGTCATCTCAAAGTTCTCTGGATGAGGTGGAACCAATGCCGCCTCCCGCCAAGAGAAACCGGAAGTCCTCACTTGTGGCCCCCAAAACTCCGGAAGAAGAAGAGGTTAATCCAGATACTTTGGAAGTCCCATCTGTCATTGTTGACGCGCCTAGTGCTAATGGCACTGATGAAGATGAACCCATCCAAGAATCACCAGCCACCCCCAAATCCATTAGAGGTGGGTTTCGAGGCCGGCGAGGTGGGCGTGGAAGATGGGGATGGGGATACCGTGGCGCCAGAGGGGGGCGTGGAGGGTCCGGCGTTGGCCCAAGAAGTACGCCGGCTACTGAATCTTCACCATCTGCACCTAAAGCTCTTCGAGGCAGGGGTGGTCATCGGGTCAAGAAGTCAGACAATGCTCGAATCCAGGCGCTTTATCATCGCCGAGCTGCACTCAAACATCAATTCAAACAAGTGGCCTTTCATCAAAAGGCTGCCTTGATATCAATAGCAGAAAAGGCATTGGAAGCTGCTAAATTCGACGCCAACTATCACAAGAATTTCGAGGAATACAACACGACTACTGAAGCGCTGAACAATACATACAAGAACAGACGGAAGCAGCTGAATGGAGAGTTCGATTTGAAGGAAGCCTATCTAACTGGTTTGAGAGACAAGAACAAAGAGTATGCGAGGAGCCAATATGAAGTAAGTTGCCGACCCTTGTCTGAGTTTAGCAGATCTAACTAGTATGTAAGGCTGCCATAGAGGAAACAGAAGAGCGGATCGAAGCGAAGATCATGCAGAAGGTCGACCACATTTATCGACAGTGGGCGAACTCAAGTTCCATAGATGAGACTCCATTGTACCGTGGTGTAAGTGATTTCACTTTTGACCGTGGGCTGAGCTAACATTATATAGGAGGTGGGCAAGGTTGTGAGGAGAATCCCACGACCAGCTCCGATGGTACATTCAATTGCTACTCCGTACAATTATGTAAATCTTGCCGCCCCCATCTCTGAATCTTGCTAATATGCTTAGACTTTTGCGGATATCAAAGATCCTGACCAGTTTGAGGACCTTCAACACCATGGGGTTAAGAACTTACTGGAGCAACATCCAGCGGATCATTGGCTATCTATGACTAAGCAGCAGCAAGAAGGCTTTATTTCGAAGATGAAGAAGGCTGCCATTGGTGACAAGGGGAGGAAGATTAGAAATACTAAGGGTAGCGCACTCTACCAACCCCAGGCCGAAGCATTGGAAGTTCCAAACGCGCTTCCTGACTTGATATCTGCCGCACCAACGCCTGCGGAGGTCTCTGGAGATGATACTGAAACTGATGAGACGGAGTCAAATGGAGAAGAGCAACCGACCGATCAATATGGGGTCAAGATCCCCAAGAAACCTATCCCTCGCAATGGTGAAATACCACAGAACAGGATTGTTTCAGACATGCCGGTGGTCTTCGACCAAGAAGAGATTGGTATCCGCAAGCATTTGTACCGAAAGACCAACAAGAATGACCAGACTTACCTGGGCATGGACATTGATCCTAACCCGAAGAAGGCTCATTGGGATCAAAATGCTAGCGGGTATAATACGGCAAAGAACAAGAAGGAGGATCTCGATCAAGAAATGGTTCGAGCTTTCAAACTTCACCCAATGTACGGGCTGCCGCTTCCATCATCAGTCAATCCAGATGACGATGAGTGCGAGAACGCTCCCTTTAGCGCACCCACAAATTGGTCGGAGAACCTTGCCACAACGGAGCCAACCGTCTTGATTGAAGAGACTGCAAGGACAGCCGATGATCTGGATGAAGACAAGCATGTCTTCCTCACTTCCCGATCCGAATGGATTCTGAGGAGCAAAAAGGAGTGGGAAGAAATCATGCCCAGATTCAAGATGTCGTCTGTACTGGCTGGAATAGGTGCATTGGACCGCCCAGAACCAAGACCGGTTATTATGAAGAAGGAGGAGTCTGTCCAACCTGAGCCAGTCCCTCAAGTCATCAATTCTGATCTTCTCACGGCGGTCAACGAGGCAGCAGAGCTTAAGAGGCTCGAGGCTATCAAGGCGGCTACCATCTCGCCACCCGCACCACCTCCACCTCCACCTCCACCATCTACCCGGTCCCACGGTTATGATCCAGTTCGCGATACCACCTACCGAACCCCATACTCACCCCGTCAAACGGTCCCAGCTCCTCTTCCTCCGCCTCCGCCTCCACCTCCACCCCGCACAGACAAGCTCACGGCCCTCGCCGACCTGGCCGAAAGCCGTGGGCCCATTGCACCTCCGCCAACATATCACGCCCATCGCAACAGTTGGGGGCCACCTGCTCCTCGCTATCCACCAGTACCACAAGGGCCACCAACTGCCTACTATTCCTCATTCACGCCTATAAACGCACCGTACGGCTCGCCGCGTGCTGTTGTGCCTCCGGGTCCACCGCAAGGACAGTTTAGGGAACTTCGGCCTGCACCTCCACAGCCGCCGGCGCCGCAGCCGGGGAGGCAGTGGTATCCTAGACCTCCGCCCTATTCGCAAGAGCGTTAGGGGTGGTATTAGGGGTGGGATGATGGGACGTTGGATGTATAAAAAGTTTCTCTTTCCATTTGTTTCTATATTTGATGCTGGGAGAAGGCGGTACACATCACATGCATGGGACACGTGAGCATTTTTTGGGGACGGTGATTTCGGGGCTTCGTAAATGCATCAGCCTGTATTGTATATTGTTTCTTTTGGTCTTAGGTGTAGGTAGCCGCATTCATGTCCCCGTGGAGTGGAGGCGGCGTTACGCATTATTGGAGATAGGTTGTGTCAATACAAACAAGCAAGGATCAGGTTGTGCATTTGATACTGATGAAGTGAGGCGAAGTGAAGTGAAGGGGGTTGATTTTTGCTCTGAGGCGATTCATAGAAACATAACTATTGCAATGTAATGTAATTATACTCACAATCTAATAAGAAACCCCAACTCAATCAAGAGCTCATTTTGATATCCCTAAAGTAATCACATACTTTGGATTTCCTTTGGTACAGTACAGTACCTATGCTTGCCCAAAATCCATGCAGGTACTGTACTGTACTGTACTGTACGAAAAAGCAGCCCCTCCTAGGTTCTATCCCATCCGCCCATTCCTACTGCAGCAGCAGCTTACCTCGACGATAATCGACTCACTCTCCCTCATCTCTAATCTTCACCTAGGAGTCAGTCAGTTAGTCACATTTCGACTCACTCCGCTGCGCCCCTGCCTGCACTTTCTCCTCAAGTTCACCTAAGGTATGTACTGATGCTAGTGGTGGTCCTGTACGAGTACAATAGGCCTGAGTCACTCAACCGGACCCCTGCTAGCGGCCCCGCGATATTTAAGAAGAAGAAGGTTTGCGCGAAAAAGAAGAAGCTGTCATACAACAACATTTCAAAGCAAAGCAGTCGCTCTTTCAACTTTCCGTTCTCGAGGGTATTATTTTTGAGAGAGAGAGAGAGAGATACAAAAGTACAGGCAGGATAAGCAAGATGGCGGTCCGAGCACAGTTTGAGAATAGCAATGAGTTTGTTACCCCACCCCACCCTGCTCCCCTCTTCCTCTGTTTCTTGTTTCTTCAGCAATGCGTGCAAGGAGCGTATGCGTATAGAGAGAGAGAGAGTGTGTGTGTATGACAGATAGACTAACAAATCGTGTCCTGCAATAGAGTCGGAGTCTTCGCAACCCTCACGAATTCATATGCGCTGGTGGCCGTGGGCGCGAGCGAGAACTTCTACAGTGTGTTTGAGGCTGAGCTGGCGGATGTGATTCCCATTACGCATGCGACGATTGCGGGGACGAGGATTATTGGACGGTTGACTGCTGGGTATGTTGCTTCTATATTCTGGGTTGGGAGGAGAGGGGTTTTTGGGATGGTGTTTGCGGATAGGAAAAGGAAAATGACTGATTTGATTGCTGGGGATAGGAACAAGAAAGGTCTATTAGTACCAACCAGCACGACGGATCAAGAACTACAGCATCTGAGGAATAGTTTACCGGACGGTGTCAAGATACAGGTATGTGCATTCTCTCCCCCGCCCCAGCCAGCGCAAAGAAGACCTCCTAACACAAACGATGGAAAACAGAGAATAGAAGAACGCCTCTCAGCCCTCGGCAACGTAATCGTATCCAACGACCACGTCGCGCTCGTGCACCCAGACCTGGAGCGCGAAACCGAGGAGATCATCGCGGACGTGCTGGGCGTGGAGGTCTTCCGGCAGACGATCGCGGACAACGTGCTTGTGGGCTCGTACATGGCGCTGTCGAACCAGGGCGGCATCGTGCACCCCAAGACCAGCATCCAGGACCAGGACGAGCTGAGCAGCCTGCTGCAGGTGCCGCTGGTGGCGGGCAGCGTGAACCGTGGGAGCAGCGTCGTGGGCGCCGGCATGGTCGTTAATGATTGGTTGGCGGTGACGGGGCTGGATACTACGGCGACGGAGTTGAGTGTTGTGGAGAGCGTGTTTAGGCTTGGGGAGGGGCAGGGCGCGGGGGCGATTAATACGACGCATAAGGATACTATGGTTGAGTCGTTTTATTGAGGGAAGGGGGCTGGAGGGGAGGATTTGTATGATGCGCGGATATGGCATGGTATGGTATTGCATGGTATGGTATGGTATGAGAAAATACCTCGAGCTCTACGCTCGCTCGCTCGCTCGTTGCATGACACGACACGTCACGGCATAGCATGAGCGGACTTTACTTTACTTTACTCTACGGACTGCCTGCTTCTTTGCAAGGCTTGCAAGGCGTTTATGGCCGGTCGGTCGGTCGGTCATCCGTGAAATAAGAAATCCTTTGCCCCGCAGTCCCCTTTCTTTGCTTGTGCTTGTGCTTGTGCATGTTCGTGTGCTGGCGTGCTGGCGTGCTTTCTATTTATATGCATATTGACCCCTGTAATACTTCGCTTTGCTTTGATATGTTATGATATGTTATGCTGCGTTGTGTGTATTGTCTTGCGTTGTGTGTGTTGATTTGGTCCAGTAGTAGTATACTGGAGCCTATTCATGCTTGTATGTTTGTATGTATGCTTGTATATATGCTTGTATATATGCTTGTATATATGCTTGTTTGTATGCTTATATGCCTGTTTCCATATATATGCGACTTGACTTGCGACTTGACTTGTGACTTACTTGACTTGTGATGATAAACTCTCATTATACGTATCCTTATACATATACTTATATCCGCTGCTATATAAAAAACGCGATACGGTATGATGGATGTCTTTGAATACTGTAACTACTCTATAATAGTACATATAGTCAAGCGACTGGACTGGACTGGACTGGGCAAGATGACTTTTTGACTTGTGCTTTGAGTGAGATGTTTATGCTTCGATTGTGCGTTGAGTGAGATGTTTATGTTTATGTTTAAGGAGATGTGATGTGTGATGTGATGTGATATATAAGTGTTAAGTGTTAAGTGATATGTCTTGAGTGTTAAGTGTTAAGTGTTAAGTGTCAACAAGTGTATGTGTATGCTGCGAGTGATGCGTGATTTATCTATTTGTGATTTATTTATTCCATCTCACTCCACACGCACCTGCTTGAATGTGACTCTTTTGGCAGGTAGTGAGTGAGCTGGTGAGGATCTGTAGAGAATGTGATGTGATGTGACGAAATGTGATGCAATGATAAGTGATAACTTTATTAGTCGAAATCTAATGCATAATCGCCTCGTAACTAGCTGATGATGATAATGATGTCCTGCAAGCCGTGGGATTTTAATTTAATGCTATGTGTGTGAAAGTTTTGTGCTGTGTTGTGCGTTTTCGTCTGATGAAGATTCGATGTTTTGTAAAGCGTGGGGTGTGTTTTCGTCTGATGAGTTGGATGTTCTACAAGTCGTGGGGGTGTCTTATCTTTACTGCTTGCTAGTGAAATTGTGTGTGAAGGTTTTATGCGTTGCGTGGTGCGTTTTCGTGAGATGGATGGATAGATGTTTGGGATTGGATTTTTAGTATCTGTAACTGACTTACTGTAAGTACAGATGAGCATAGAAAGGGGTTGTAGTTGTGTGCTTCGAATGTGTGGTATTTCAAGTACAGGCCTTGATGTTTTGCATTTTTTGTAGCCATGTGTGTTACTAAAGGTTGAGTACCGTAAGAGCCGCCCTTGTTTATGCTGTCAATGCAGATAGGGAGTCTGTTGTGACGAGTTCAAGTGCCTCCTGATTAAGAGCCCTTCGCGTTTTGTATACCCATGCTTGCAGGCTTGTGATGAGTTTTGCGCTGCTGAATATGTGATTCGCTTCCGTGTTGTGCAGAGGATTCGATGTCATGATTTGAGAACATGTTTGTGTGTTGTAGGGAGTGCTGCTGTCGGAAAGGGGGGAGAGATTTCAAGGATAGAGGCAAGTTCTCATCTTGATTTGATAATTGTCTGTTGTCTCGTAGGAAACCCTGCTTCGCTGATACCGAAAGAATTAGATGTAGGTGGATATGAAGATTCGCATGCACTCAATTCGCCCAACAAGGAAGTCTCGACCTTTGTAGATAGCACCATGTGCAAGTGGATGACGGCCTATGTTCCTGTTCGTGAAGCTAGGGGCTGCGGTCATAAATACCTTGATTTTGATGAATGTGTGTCTATCCTCGTTGTTTGGCATTCCCTGCCGGTGTCTTGGGGGGCTACTAGCAATCGCAGAAGCACAGTATTTCCTCTCGTCGCTATAGCATCTAGAGCTACTTAGAGTATGTAATTCGATGGGGAGGATTTGAGATGGGGTTGCTGGGTTGGAAGATGGTCTCTCGGGAGTGCTGCGCTGGGAGGTGGTCTCTTGGGGGTGTCTTGCTGGATGGTTCTCGCTATGAGGCGCTCTGCTGCGAGTACTAGGTTGTGAGATGATCTCTTGGGAGTGTTCTGCTGAATGGCGCTCGCTGTGAGGCGCTCTGCTGTGAGTGCTAGGTTGGGAGATGTTCTCTTGGGAGTATTCTGCTCGATGGTGCTCGCTGTGAGGCGCTCTGTGAGGTGCTGCATAATAGGGGGTGTTCCCTGTACGAGGACGCCGCTCCATAGGTAAGCAACTGTATGATTTGAGAATATGAGGGTAATCACCCTGGGGTAAACTCGTGGTATCGCTCGCGAATGATGGTAAGTCGTGGGTAGGCTAAAAGGATGATGGTGAAGAGGATCGTATACTGCTCTTGAACTTGTTTAATACTCCGCCGTTTCTGCTTATGGCCTTGAACCTTGAGCTGCCTTCTGCTTGATCTGCCTCGTCTTGTGCTGGAAACAGGTAGTAACAGGAGGATGGGGAAAAGTCGTAGAGGTGATAAAATGTACGTCTGCTGTCTTGCTTTCAACCTCAAGGTTCGTACTCCCGAATTCCCATAGCAATTCGATATGAAATACTAACCTGTGTATTATAATCATGCATTGTTAACAACTGTGCACCATTTTGGACGGTATTGGGGGGTTTCCCTACCTAAAAGTAGTCACCTGATGCGCCTGGGTGAAGCCTTCCTTGAAGGCTGACAGGTATGGGGAGAATAGACATAGGAACAAACACAGGAACCCCATTCGAGTAACAACAACCACTATTCATGTTAAGTTCACAAAGTTAATGGAACTGCTAAAATTAAGTTTATTATCTATCTGGAGTGGACATACCACGCCGACGACATCAGCATTCCGATGACCATTCCAATCAAGTCCAATACTCGATCAAACCTTCCGAAACATTACCTGCTGCCGCGCCGTCGAGGCCAATCATCCCCGACGCATCAAAGATACTAGAACATCTATAACACGAAAGGATACTCGCCGCAAAGGACAGTCTAGCAATACTTCCCGACGAGCATCAAAATCTAGCTTGCCTCCTCTGCGCAGCGCTCGAAATAGATACCCTCGTCAGCATCGCTCATACCCCCTTCAGCATCTAATCTCCTGCGTTGACAGCCTGTTCAAGATCAGTATCGTTCGACCTCTTCGACATCAACCTCTCCTACCTCTCAATGCCCTCATCAAAATTAGCATCACTCGAACCTCCTCCTGCATGCGATATTCCATAATAAATACCCCTGAATACCCTACCTCGAAGCCTCCTCCAGAAACACCATCGCTCGAACTCTTCTACATCAGCCTCTCCTACCTCAATACTCCCACCAGAACAGCATCACTCGAACATCGTGCATACTACCTTCCAGAATAATTACCCCTGAATACCCTACCTCGAAGCCTCCTCCAGAAAGAACACCATCGTTCGAACTCTTCGACATCAGGCTCTCCTACCTTAATACCCCCACCAGAATCAGCATCGCTCGAT
Source organism: Lachnellula arida (assembly GCA_007821475.1). Taxonomy (NCBI): domain Eukaryota; kingdom Fungi; phylum Ascomycota; class Leotiomycetes; order Helotiales; family Lachnaceae; genus Lachnellula; species Lachnellula arida. Next base: position 18,366 of record QGMF01000330.1, on the reverse strand, counting down.
CCTCATGGGTTAGCAACTATCCCGAATAAACCCCTGAAATACCCTACCTCGATGCCCTACCAGAGTTACCTTCGCTCGAACCTCCTGGAGCAGCAACTATCCCGAATAACTGCCCCTGAGATACCTTACCTCGATAACCTCACCAGAACCAGCATCACTCGAACCTCCTGGAGCAGCAACTATCCAGAATAACTGTCCTTGAGATACCTTACCTCGATACCCTTACCATAATTACCATCGCTCGAACCTCTTCGTGGATCAGCAACTGTCCAGAATAAATACCTCTGAGATACCCTACCTCGAAACCTCCTCCAAACATCACCGAATCCTCCGACGTTGACTCAATCTCCTGTCACATCGACAGCATCAACTGAGCCTTTGATCTCGAGCTTATGCTCGCCCACAACTCCAGTGTCAGTTACAACATCATCCACTTCAAGTCGTTGTCGGCCAGAACTTCCGCCATCTAGAATGATAACTGCATTGGTATCATGATCACGCTCATCCCCTCCTGGCCCTCAGCTGGAGCGTCGGAACATCCATAGCCAGACGAAGGATACAATTTATATTCCAACATACGACATCACTCAATGGTCCTCATAATTGCCTCAACACCCTAAATATAATGACTCAAGACGAGGTCAATAACATTTAGGACCCTCGCCGAAGGTATCCACTTGGATTTGGTGCCTTGACCTTTGCTTGCCACACGCCGGGCTTCTTATACACAACGCCAGCAAAGGCATCGGATACCTCGACCGTATTCATATCTTAAACACGAGGATACAGAGCTTCGACATAAGTTTTAGACGACTGATCACCCAACCTTCTTTAGACTTTCATCTTCGAATGTGTGCATGGAATAGTCAAGAGCTAGTCTCTCAGTTACCCCTTTCCATGAAACATACTCTACGATGGAAGACAGATCACCTTCAAGAACAGAAACCATAGACATGCACGTCGGGTATGCCGACCTATCACCTACGGATGTCCCTATGAATACGATGTACTTGCAGGATTACAAGGATGGCTCAACATGCTTCTGAATCCCCAGTTCCATGTCTGTTCACAGCCTACTGAATGGCCTTCGACGGGATCTCAATCATACTATCCTTGTAGCTACGTATAGTAATGAGAAGACGAGCTTCTTGCAGCTCCTGCGTCGCTGGCGAGATCCTATGATCAAAAATCGGCTCTATAAACAGAGTCGCGCCCGGAATAGGTCCCGAACCTGCTCCCTAAGCCGGGTGTCGGCAGCGAGAGACTAGACCAGCCTTCTCGCCCACGGATGAGTGGGTTGTAGAAGCTTGTCAGGATGTCGTTGAAGTTGTGAATTGATGTCACGTCTTGACGATATATCCGTGGAGCCCTCAGGGGGCACCTAACATGTCGAGACATATTAAGTAGTCGTTTCCGGTGGACTCGAAATATATGTCTCCGACGACACCATACTTCGCGGCGGAACCGCCGTTACATACGTCGTGCACGAATGGCAAGGTTCTTCTTGCGACTAGAGCGCATGGTACTTCCAACACACGCAGACATTCTTACACTCTGCCATAGAACCTTGCTTTGCTAAGCTTCAAGACCACGATGATGTTGAATATGGAGGCAGAGGTTGACAGGGCCTGTAGGCCAAATCAAACCACCTTTGTCGGATCGCCTGACAGAGGGAGAGTAGGAAGACCTGTTCTACTATCCGAGCTCGTGGTGACCTCCCTAGATCCAGGACAGGCTCGACTGAGGCCAGCGAAGCATGGATTAAAGGTCGTACCACGATTGGCTTATATGCTGCCCCAGATAAATACCTCACGCAGGTGGAAGGCAGCCTTCCCCCTGATCTGATGAGGCACTTGGAGGAAATTCCAAAATCCTCGTTCTTTCTCAGTCTCGATATCTGAATGTCTAGCACGGCAATCCTATTTGTAGCAATGACGCAGGACATCCATGTCCTTCAGGCATCATCAATGCCTTTCTCTAGACCAACTAGGCTGTCGAAGTCGAGTATAAGATAGTCGAGAGGATCCGCTGATACACCGATTTGAACAACATTTGTTAGCATTTGTTGAACACTGCTACTGGAAGACGAATTGCTTACCCGGATTCTAAACACCGTTCTGGCCATTTCCGAGAGAAACCGACCTGTAACGCTCTTTAGAGACTGCGACTCCTTCAGTTGCAAAATCATTTGTCTAGTCTCACATGTGAGGGGTGAGAATAAATGTGATGTAACATGATTGCATTGCCTGGACACAGCTTCCCCTCTAAAGTAACGGAAGGAACAGGAAAAGAAAGGCCAAAGAAGCTTCCCCCCTAAAGGAACGGAAGGAACAGGGAAAAAAAGGCCAAGGGAGCAATATTCGACAAAACAAACTCATCCAACCATATCCTGAGAAAACGAACTCCGTTCTGGAGAACAAGACTCCTTTATTCCGCCTGGTCGCCATCGTCACTCGGCTCTTCGACCACGATCCTAGGTACAGATGGACGCTGCCCCTGCCCCAGGAGGACTAGCGGCATGTGCCCCGGCAGCAAAGCTCTCCGTGGCGGTGTCAAACCAGGTGGTCCTGGCCTAGGGGCTAGCAGAGGAGAAGAGTCGACTGCTGCAGAACGTGTTAGCGATGTCTTTGTGGAGTAGTTGCTATTATAGATCAGAGAAATCTCGAGGGAGAGGCGAAGGTTCACTGAGGCCTTGCTCATCTAGGCCAGCCATTGCGCTAGGCTACCAACTATCTATGCGACGATATCTTTGGAATGGTATCTCCAAGGACCTGTGGTAGGTAGCATGCGATGCCTACTTAAAGATGGATGTTGTTCGCTACCAGCCCCTTGTCCTCTATCGGCCATCAATAAAAGCTTGCGAGAGCCAGTTACATTGCATTACTTCTATAGGAAGTTTGCCGTGCTCTATATCCATTCTGCTTGTATGGACTGTAGAAGATAGGAGATGAATTCGTGGCAGCTTACAATTTTCACCATGATCCTCACCCCGAAAAGAGGCACAAAACAGGAGGCGCAGGAAGTCCATGGTGTCTGCAACCACGTCTTTCAAGACGATCTTCGCGTTTTTGGCAAACTGGCCGAAGTACTCGATCCACATCGGCGCCATCGCTCTTGTTTGGAGGGGTGGTGGGGTAATGTGAAGGGCTGTCTGTGATCCTGAATGGGCCGGTGGAGATTAGCTTGATCCTACTCAACATCAAACAAGAGATATAACGTCGGTCGGTCATTAGAAAATGCCAATCAATCCCTTGCCTACAGGGAGACTGTGATGTTTATGAGGGGGGTTGTTAGACTTACTTTGATGATTTCTCGTCTCTTAGGCAAGAGAGAATCAGCGACCTCCTGGTCGTTGGTCTGGCTCCGAAGAAAATCTTTGACGTCGAGCTACTGTTGACTGTGTGTTATCTTCTTTGACATGAGGTACGAGGGCAGTGCGGGTGACAATCGTGTTGCTGCTCAATTCTTGTGCCTGTCGCCGTATTGCTGTGGGCAGAGGGAGCTCTTGTCGCCTTGTGCGAGAGATGGTTGGGCTCTTCTGCGCGTCTGTCGAAGCTGATGGAGATCTCTCAATGCTTCAATAGTAGTTGAAATGGGTCGTGTTCCACAGAAAAACAGCTCACGGAAGGCTGGGCAAGAATTGTTGTCTTGCTGTATTTTGTGGTGGTGGTTGAAGCAAAAGCGTATGCTTGGAAACACGGGAAAATACTCTACGCACACCGACTGTGAATGTGTTCGCTGTTGCCACCTTCACTTCAAATGCAGCCTAAACAAAGCCTTCCGGTTAGGAATCTGACGGAAAGGAGCTTTACTGGGTGCATTTTTCACGTTTCACGGGTCAAATTTGCATATACAGTTTGTTATTTGCTATCCTGAGGTGGAAAGAGAGACCATTCTGATTCTATCACTTGAAAAATCATTCAACAGATGGAAAAATAGTGCCATAGAAGCACTTTACTGGACACACTGATCACGTTTTGCGGGTCAGATCGCATATACAGTTATTCTATCGCTACTCTGAAGTTGAAAGGGGCACCATTCTGCTTTAGTCACCTCAAAAGATGCAAGAATTGCAAGAATGCTACCGTAGACGGACTTTACTGGGTTCACTGATCATGATCATGTTTTGCGGGCCAGGTTGCATATACAATCTGTTTTATTGCTATCCTGAAGTACAAAGGGACATGATTCTGCTTCTGTCACTCAAGGTGACTCGAAAACTCCAGAAGGGATGTTACAAAGAAGATATTGCACTCTGAGTGCTGGATTTCTCGGAATGTTTGAGAAATTCTGGTTGTCATCAGGGATGACCCACGGAACTACATGTGTGTGATATGTTCAGTAAGAAGGGACCTCCTATCCTCTCACTACCAGTCTGATGACTTTTGGTTTTTTTATTGGTAGTCCATCGCCTTCATCCTCGACAAGGAACTCTGACTTTGCTGCCTCCAAGAGACGAATAACTCCAGGAGTATAAACGTAGTTCCACTGCTTCTTGGAAAACTTACGATGGTTATCGTCAAGATACCGGTATTTCCTGAGTGCTCGCTTTCCGAGGTTTGCAGTACCCTTGGATTGTAGTTCCTCTACACGGTCGGCATCGCGCTGGACTTTTGCCTTGACCTCGGCCAGCTTTACTTTCCAATCAACCAATACAGTCTCCTGAATCGGCCATCCATCACTGCCAACTTCTGACATAAGACTGTTGTACTTTTGATCCCGGTTTTTCAAGATCACTAAGTCCAGCTGTTCGTAGTTGGAAGCATAGTGTGCTAAGAACCTGCACCGGCACAAGCGTTTTAGATGCACCTTGAACAGTGCCTTGACTTCTGAATCGCTTATGCGGCGGTTATTGAAATCGGATCTGTAGTTGTACTCGTTACGAGAAACGAAAGGATAGTGAGGATATACAAGAAAACCACGAGGATCTTCTAGGTTCAAAGCCACGTGCTTGATCATCAGAAGGAAATCCTCCAATCCCCCATTGCTGGAGCGAATCTCGAATCGCTGATGAGGTCCTATCATGTCCTTGTATAGTGCTTTGTATGTCAACGTTCCAGGTTTGGCAAGTGCGAACTGCCCAGCCTCGAATGAAGGAAATATCCAGGCCAAACACTCTATTTGGCAACTGATGCCCCCAGATATGACTGGATTGAGTGAGTGCTGGGTGGAATTCGCAACGTAGAAGATGGTAGTGTCCATGTTGAAGACCTCTGAGCCGATGGTGTGGAAGGTATCCTTTTTAATCTCTCGCAACATAGCCGCTCTCGACTCTGCGCAGGCATCCCATATGCTAAGTGGCTTTTGAGGGACCGAATCGATGATCATCCTCCACGGGCCGAAGAACAACTTGCAGATGGGATGGTGCTGTCGGTAAAGTATGCTCCAAGTCTCGTCTCCAAGTTCGAGGGGCAACTCTCCGAAAGGGAAGAATTGGCCAGTTTGGATTCCGCCGGTGGTGGATGTGGTACTTGGATCTTTTGAAGATAGCAGACTGGCTTTTCTCTTGGAAACCCGCGACGCAATACCCGGAACCTCGTTTCCGTTCGATGCAACTTGGGGCGAAGTGACTGGGAGTTCTGGTCCATGAGCGTGCGTCAGGTTACCGCTGCCTGCATTGCTGTTAGAGAAGGCTGTTCACCAGTAGGGAAAGTCGCCAAGTTACCTTGTTCAGCCCCCCTTGAGACTTTGGAGGAAGGAGGAGTCTCGACTTGAGCATACTCATGGCTTCCGGCTTCAGAGACCATACCCGTAGCATCTCCTGGTGCACCTTTGCGACGGCAGTCCTTTCCGCCCTCTTCGGCCTTTGTCTCTGGCCCACCCCGTCCGTTCTGGGCATCCTCTTGCTGCTGAAGGCTTTGCTGTTGAATGTTCTGCGGCTGATTCGCAAAGGACATTCCGTCGATTACTACATTGTTGTTAGTAACAGAAGTTAATTGTTGAAGGCGCGGTAGATGTGTTGTACCTTCAGGATTTGTTGCGGCGTAAACCTTTGCGGGAAATGCTGGCGGATCACCGGTCGCAGCCTCGTTGCTCTCCTCGAAGTCGTCAACGCTGTTCAAGCCTGTCTTCTTCCAGGCCTCGGGGGACTGAAGCTTGCCGAGTGCGTACTTATCCATCATATTACTTCTGATGTACAGCACGTCTGATGGATTGCGTGGTGCACTAAAAAGCTTGATGAGTATTTATCAAAGGTGTTTCGATGTGTTGTTGTGCGCAAGAATTTTCGGCAATCGGAGAAACTAAGGGGACAGAGTGGTGAATTTGACGGGGAACTGGGCAGTAATGATCCAGCTTTTCAGTCTTTCAAGAAATGGAAGCTTGCCCTCAGCCGAGGCTTCCTTTTCTTATTGAGAAGGGAATTAACTTTGTTGGACAAGCCGTGGTTGGGTCACTTGGGTGCTTGCATGCATCTGCTTTGGGTATTTGTTGTTGTGCGTGCGTTCTCACGAATTGCATCAGACTTTCCCTTTCGGGCCGTGACAACGACCAATGAGGAACAATACACAGTGGGAGCCTCAGCAGTCGAGGGGGTGGATCTTTGTTATGGCCCGTGACATGACCAGCAAGGAACAACTACAAACTTCGTCCCAACTCGTACCGGAACATTTATATGCCGACTTTCCTCGAAGGTATAGAGACTCTTCACCCCAGTCTCCTGACCCCCTAGTCCGCTATTCTAGCCTCACTCGATCTGTGGAACGGCAGACCCACTCTGTAGCTAGCCAGTCGGAAGCTGCAATGAGCAAGGGGAAAGCTAAAATTGTGGCGAGGGAGTGGTCTAGGGGCTTGTATGCTTTGGGAAAGCAGTATGGCAGAATGGCAGAATGACAGAAAAGGGGACTGGCAGGGGGTTCCTTGTTGATGATGGCAGAAAAGGACCTCTGAGTGTGGCCCCCACGGCTCAATTCTATGGCCAGCAAATGCTGGATAGCCAGTGAAGGAGATTTACTTTGATAGAGATGGGAGACATGAGCCTTGAGGGAGTCTTACTACGAGGCTGGGGATGGGAAGTGCAAGACGTGACCCCCCGTGGATTAATTCGCTCCAAACAATGTGTGGATAGCTGGTGATGAAGGTCTTTCTGCCGTGAGTGCTCTTCGGCCCAACGGTTGACCTGAACGAATTGGACAGGGAGGTGGCTGGCCTGTATGATCTTGCCAGCGGTGAGCATTTTGACGATTTGCAACAGAGGTCAAGCAGCGAATAGGGGAGGTTGTTTTTGCAAAGGGGGACGGGGAGGGTGGCTGGTCTGTATGATCTTGCCAGCGGTGAGCATTTTGACGTTTGCAACAGAGCTCAAGCAGCGAATAGGGGGGTTGTTTGCAAAGAGGTGGGGAGGTGGTTGATGGGGGGTGCCTTGGGCGGTGATGGTTTACTGCTACAGGTCGCTCTAGCGGTGGTGGCGTCCTCGGAAAGGCGAGAAAGGGGGCGTGGGGGTTAATCCGAGCGACGTGCAACAAAACAGCTTGCCAGTGCTCGAATAGGTAGCAATGGGGGTGGGGGAGGGCTGGCAGCTTACCTAAGGTTGCTCTGGCGGTGGTGGCGGCGAGGTCAAGAGTCTCGGAATATTCGAAAAGCCGGGAACGACGGCGTGGGGGTTAATCCGAGCGACGTGCAACAAATACAGCTTGCTGGTGCCCGAATAGGTAGCACGGTGGTTGGGGGAAGGCACTCAGCGTCATCGGAGAGCCGAGGAAGGGGGTTTATCCGAGCGACGTGCTCCACCGGTGCCCAAATAGGCTGCAAAAGGGGGGGCCTAGAAGCTCAAGGTTATTCCGGTACGGCGACAGCCCTCGAGAAACCGAAATACGGAATTCTTACTATGGCAAAACTGCGATAGAGAAGGAAATCGCGTCTATACCGACCGCAACGCTGGATTTGTGCATTTATATGGCAACCAGGGAAAGACCAGCAATATTGGAGACTCCAGATTCAGTGCTGCGTTGCTATAGATGCACAAGGACCCCATAAAAAGCCCAGGGTTTGCGAAAATCGAGCCTAAATCCAGGACTGCAATGGGCACGAAATCATCATAAAACGTATTCCGTAGAAATCCCACGATTCCAGGAATTGCGTGTCAGGATTAAGGGCTATATCGACACGGAAGCAACTAAACCCGTAGAAAAGTCCACGTTTCCACCAAGATTGTATCCGAAATCAGGGCTACCTGGCCATGCAGTTGCCAAAATTGCTGATAATTCATGATTCTGCGGACATTGTGTCATAATCTATGGCAGCATCACCAAAGAAACATCAGCAACCGTAAAAATCCACGATTCTACGTTTTCAAGCGTGAAAATGGGCACATCAAGATCTCGAGTTCAGCAGCATTGCCCGATGAGGTAGATTTTAGCATTTGAAACACTGTTTTGCGGCAGTGGAGACAATGTTGCAAGAGCGATTGACTCTCCAAACAAACCCAGAGAGAAATTCGTTCCAGAGATGTCCGAAGCAGGATATCACTACAACATGATAACTTGACCAATGCCAAGATCTTTGAGTCAGCATTGCTGATTTGAGTGGATCTTGGGAATAGAAATATTGTCCCACAGGAGTTGAGACAATATTCCAGGAGCAGGACATTGACAATAAGAACAAGATGGACATACTTCTGCGAAGCATCTCTATCGGCCAGATAATATGGTTCAGCGGCACTATGATTACTCGCGGCGTGCAAGACTTGTTTATTACAGGAATGGGGCTCTCCACGGCAGGATTTATGTTATGCAGCTTTTGTTTGACATATTACTGGTGGGAAAAGGAGCGGACGTGAGAGTCCTAATAATACTAAATACGACTGCTATGGTGCTACTGGGGCCAGGATTATAACCGATGCCGGGGACGACGCCACAGGAATGTATCATCGAATACCTTTGGACTTTAACAGTGAAGAAGAGTGGCACTGGGCTCTACTGGACACACTCTGAAAACCGGTCTTGAGATACCCCCCAGAGAAGGTTACTTGCCACCATGGGTTCAGTGATCACAGCGAAAACTCCCCACGATTGCACAGAAACCATGTTCAGTATCAGGGGCGGATCACCATCGAATCATCAACAGCATAAAGATGCGATATCCATTTATCATATTGGTCATTTGGTGCGGACAGCCTTTCATAACCTGCTATCTTCTATGCGCCACTATCAGATTTCTCAAATCTAAAATCTAAACATCTTCCGGTAGCCCATAAACTTCTCAGGATCTTCAGTATATTCCTCCCCAATCACGTTCAGCCAGATGCCTCGGAATCCTGTGCCACCAGCTTCTCCAGCTTCCTTGGGCGAGACAAAGTAGCGCTTGTGGCGAGGTTTTCGCGGGGTGTCCGCATACCGGATGATGTTAATTCGAAGCTCTTCAGGGAGGGTGGAAAATTTATCGAAAGTTCGGGTGTCTCTGGAGTGGACGATTTTTGATACATCTGGCAGATATTCTCGGTATTGCGTAGGGAGGAGCTCTCGCAGGTTGTCTAAAATGGCCTGCTGCGCAGCGGTTGGAGTGAACCCAGAGTAACTACCTGATATCTGTTAGTGCAGGTACAAGTAATCATAGCGCTATGATGATCCAAACAGCTGGTCTCGCTCAATGCCAGCGATCGAGACACTCGTTGAGTACCTGTGCGGGGCTCGGAGATGGAAGAAGCTCGAACGTACCGTTTATGACCTCGTGGGAGACCATTTCAGAACTCGGCGGATAGCGTTCTGGGGAAGGCTTGGGTTCAACTGCTCCATAGCCCGCAGGCGCTGACGAGGACCTGTCGATTGTTAGGGGGTTTTGAAAGACAAGAGATAGATGAGGAAAGGGGGCGAACCCTCGTGTCATGATCGTATTTTCGCCTGCCGAGAGTTAGGAACAATCAGGAACGCCTCAAGAGGGTTTGGACCATGTACAGAGGGAGGTTTACCTTGTGGTTGCTTGTTGTTTGCGATGCCGACAAGAACTTTTCTTTAGAGGTTGGCGTTCTGTTCATGAAAAGAGTTCCGAGGGACAGATGCGATGCCGGCAACAATATATTCACTGGCTCCACCGCGCTGTGCGAGTTCGTGGGGGGGCTCAAGAATCGGCCCGGCAACCTATTACTGTTCCAGCCATCCTGCTTGGAATATTGTGAATTGATGCCGCTTTTTCTGTCATGGACGAGATGAGGTTACGCACCCCAATGGATTCTGTGGCAGTGCGTTCTCAAAGGCAAAATAGCTATGTTCCTCTGTGGTTCTATAGTGGAAGATGAGCTTTATGACACGGATTCAGTTGGTCTTCTTGGGTCACGGAAGTCGAGGTTATTCTACAGTATATCTTGGATTGCTCTTAACAGTTGCGTGAGAACTAATTTGTAAGACATGGTGGAAGCTAAAACTCAAAGTCATCCTCATACATAGGAAGGACTATAGAGCACCTCAAATCCCATGTCAGAACCGGGTCTCCTCCAGGCTTATTCTGCTCAACAATTCCGAGCCACCGAACGATCTTAAGCCATCGGACGAACTCAAGCTCGATCTCGTTAAGGATATAAGGACTATAAGCCCAGGTCCAGTTTTCCACCCAAAATTTATGTATATGCGCTCGCTCCTGCTTCTCGCTCTCTTTCTTGGCTTGCTCATTCATCCTTGTTCTCTCCTCCCTGTATCTGGCTCTGATCTTATCTTCTGTCTCGAACTTCCAAACCGCCACCGACCTCCAGTGAACAAACTTCTTCACGCCTCGGGACACTGGAGTCAAGGTCGGAACAACGAAGTATATGTCCTTGAGTTTCTCAGAGAACAACTGTGGGAGGACTTGCTGCCAGAGATACCTCAGAAATAGCGGCACTTCTTGATGGGCCCAGTGTTTAACGAGATCGGACCATGGTTGCGTAACTTCAGGGGCTCCTGCTTCCCAATTGTGAGGCCCAAGAGTCAAGTTTGATGCCCACTTTGTAGTATCTCGAAGTATCTGCCTTGTCCTATCGTCGAGTGGACTTCGTATCCAAATGATCACGGGGTCAGGTGGATTTCCTGAGTCCAAAGCATGGTTTCGAGCAGCCTCTATCCTATTTCCCAATCGTCTGCCAACCTGGTGACCATATTCTTCTGGATTTTGACTCGGATATAGTCCAGATACCCAGGCTATGTACTTCCCGCATTTGATCGCGAGCTGGAGACTCTGTGGGTGGGTGAAGACCGGACTCCATGGTGTGTAATGGGTTACGGTTGAAGCATCGATTTCGCCTTGGTAGTGGTGATGATGTCCCATGGCTATGAGATTTTCGGACGTGAGCTTTGTTGGCAACTCAGGCGGAGTAAATTCAGGAGCTTTTGGGTTCAACTTGGAGGTCTTGCTATGAATGCCTAATTTGTGGTTAGTGATAAGCTGCCGCCAGACCACCGGTCATCTCACCTAAAGACTGCGAGCTTCTGTCGCTCAATCCATGCTTTGGTGTCGCATGATCTTGTTCCTCCTCCTCCTCCGAGCCTACGTTGTCATTGCCTTTGGCTGTGTCAGGACGGATGCGCACTTCAGGGGGGATGCTGATGAGACTGAGACTGAGACTGAGACTTACGCGCTGACGATGCTTTCACTCCATCTCCGAGTTCCATATCTGCCAAGTTTCTGGCTATGTTTCCACTGCTTCCGCTCGGGAGCGCTCACTCTCTGAGCGCCTTTGCAGTGTTAGCAGTTGCTCGAGTGGAAATATATCTGGAACGTAACGTACTCTGCGATTGACCCATGCTGCCTGATCTCTGCCAGTGGAAAGGTGGGATGTTGAAGGGGCGTTAGTTTTGTGGAAGCAAGACGAAAGGAGTTCCTGGCTGCTTCGTTGTCAACGAAAAATTCTACTTTATGTGAATGAATGTTGGCTACATTTATGGGGTCGGTTAAACGAGGACGGTTAGGTAGGCAGTGCCATATGTTTTTCCGGCCTCAACGCTATCGAGTGATAGAGTGAGTGCTTCCCCAGAGACTAGAAATTTGGCTTCATGTTGTATTCTTGGGTCATGGAGGTCAGGCTTATTTTACAGTGCGTGTGTGTGCGGTCTTGAAGAGTTGCGATTTATTGACTAATCTAGGACATCTCTGGTTTCCAAGTGTCGGGACCACCTAGAACTTCTTAAATACAATGCGGAATTTTGGAATCCATGAAGGATATGCCAGGTCTCCGGCTCGACGCTTTTCCAAGGCATCCTCAAACCAATACTTCATATCCTTTTCAAAAAGGCGAAGCATCTCAGGCAGGTACATACCCTTCCATTCCTTCGCCTCGAAATCTGCGATGTCCTTGTCTTCCTGCAAGATGTGGAAATCTATGGCTTCTTGAGATGGCATCAACTGCCTCTCATATTTGCCCTTGGTGCGCATCTCATCAACTTTCTTCTCATAGAGAGCACTCCTAACTGTCCAATCTTCATACCCCACTTCAATTGATCTCTGGTCCTTATAATCATGCTTATCAGGATCCTTTAGATAGGCAACTCCCTCATTTCGCTCGGCTACCACGAAGAGTACTGTGAGTTCGTTTTTCTCTGAGAAGCATAGCACGAAATCTTCTAAGACCAACTCAACGAGTATGTTCATGGCAGTTCTTGAATAATCCTCACGCTGACGATATACATCGCTATCGAGATCTGTGCCGAAGAGGAGTGCGTCAAAGGTAAGTGGGATGGTAGCCAAAGGTACTGCAACGACCCTGATCTTGTGAAGCAACTCCGCCGATTTCTCTCCCAGCAAGTGGGGTAGCGGTGCAATCATTCTGGGGATTGTTACAAATACATCTGTGACAGCCCTTTCAGAGATGTCACAAACCTCTTCTGCAGAAAGCTCCCTTGAGATTCCTTGCTGTAAATTTGACTCAACCTTCTCGGCTTTGAGGTAATTGATATCTTCTTGACGAATCATCGGATGTGGGGTGGACCAGATTGATGGGAAGCTGATAATTGAGTTTTTGAGGTTTATGACTGTGTTAGTTGTACCCCATCTCCCGTAGGACTCAAACCGCTTGGCCCGTGATTCTCTGCAGGTTTCAAGAAATTCCGGCACACGCTCAACACATGCGTTGAGGTCGACGAATAACCCTTTGGTCTTTACCGGGTGTAGGGATTCAAAAAATGTGTCAACTCTATGGACACAGGCATATTCGATGGAAGCCCATTCCCAGATCTCTATTCGAAGCTCGAGTGACAGCTTGAGGAAACAGCGGAAACACTTTGGCTTGCGAGAAGAACTAATAGTGGTGCTGGCATTGATAACTTCTGGAATCTCATTGACGGCTCCCGTGATGTCAGTGACTGGCAAGACATTATAGGATAGGCAAGACCTACTTTGGGATATGGTTATGCGAGGTCTCTTAGCTCTGAAAACAGGGTCGATCATATCCTCAGACATCGGGGTCTCACCGTAAGTGTCTAAATTGTGGTCAGTGACAAGTTCTATCGTTGAGCTTCGGCAAATTACCTTCTGGTTGGGTTGAATCATTGCTCGGGCCAGGTTGGGAGGTTGTGTCGACGACGTCGCTCATGTGCTGGGAGACTTCGCTCAATTCATGTAGGGAATTACCATTTGGTAAGGTTGTATCATTGCTCAGGCCAGGTTGGGAGGTTGTGTCGTGCTGGGATGCGCCAACAGTGTTGGTTTTCTGCTGCGAGGTATCACTCCAGACAGCTTGAGTCAGTTCGCGGGCGATGCTGGAGTTGGTTGTCTGCGAAGTGGTATCATCTCCCATTCCATGACTTGCCATGGTGGCATTGGGGTCTATCCTCAAGGTCAGCTGTCTGGCTCATTTGAGCGCAGCGGAGCGGATTGGGGTCAGGACTTACTTGCGCATGTACTCTGCTCATCTGCCACACCCTTCAAGCCAGCCGTTGAATTGTTCGGCGCCAGTGCTTCGGTGCCAGAATAAGGCATTGCGTGGTTGGTTTGGGTATCTTCGTGGTGTTAGCACGAGGGAGGGAGGGAGATATCTGGAAGAGCTACGTGCCTTGGTGCTTGCCTTTTCCTGGCTCTGAACTCCGTTCATGGGCGTTAGGATTGGTTTTGTTGTGAGTAGGAGAGTTAGGACGAGGAGGTTGAGGATGAGGGATAGGACGAGGGCGATGAATACGTCTCGCCATCTTGCTTTATTATGCAAAATAGGGTCAGCTATCTTGCAGACTCTCCAAGAAAGGGGTTAGACTTTGGGGGAAGTATACCTTGGTGTTGTAGTTTGAGGGGAGCTCGAAGTTCAACTGTTGGGAAGCTGGGGCACTCAATATTCAAATATCCCGACCGTGGGAAATCATATCTCGCTACTGGAATACAGGAAGCGGCTGCTCACTCGGCGGTGGCAGAGGATGTGAATTGAGTGAGTCGGGACGTACCACGTGAGCAGCAACTACACGTGACTGTTTCTCTTCCATCATTTTCTGTTTAGTGTGGAGATTTGAACAATATCTTGCCCTCTAAAGAGACTTTTATAGCCTCCCATGGTCCTTTTCCATTTAGTTGTTGGTCTCTCAGAGCGTTCGTAAATTCAAACTGGTCGAGAAGCTATTGTGGAGCACCTTCGCTTGCTTCGAGTCTTCAACCTCAACCTTCAATATATCAACACCAGCACCGAAAACTCCACGACGGTCTCCACGTTTCTCCTGAAAACTCATTTGAAGAACAGACCGTCGCCTCTGATGGTTCGATAACTTCCAAGATGGCAAACCCGTCGGAATCCACAGAGATGCCGCTCTCAAACCACCCCTCCCCTACGCAGCACCCCGCCACGCTGTCAACCATCGAGAACACCCCAAGAGAACCCCTTGATCTCAGTCTGGAAGAACACTTGCAGGATGCTCAAGTTGTGAAGACTCCCGAGTCAACGTTTGAGTACACTCCAAGGTCGCCCGTCCATGACAATCCAGAGCCTCCCTCCCAGCCCCTGGCTACCGGAACGCAGTCAACAATTGAGAATACCCCACCAGAGCCAATCCAATCCAACCCAGAGCAGCCTACTTCGAGTGCCTACGCTCCAGAATCCCGGCTTACTGATGAAAGAGAACCAATCCCTACCTTGTCAGGATCTGCTGCCCCAGATGCACACGCCCAGGTAACGCAGTCAACCGCGGAACTTACACCTGTGCATCCCCACCCGGCAAACCTCGCCCAAGACCTCGACGGATCAGAAATGCAGTCTGCAACCCAAGAAAGTAACGCACCCTGGGATCCCATGGCGGACAGGCCGGAAGACGAGCCAGAGCTGCCCGTGATCAATCCAGAGACAGGGTTCAGAATTGGCATCACGACTGGAAGGACGGAGATTCCTGATAGTGAAGCGGTCTCGGATTGGACTCCTACTAGTACGAGCCAAGTTTCAAGATCTGAAGATCCACAATCTACCCCTCTCAGAGCTAGTGTTGACGTGCCGGGCATGGTGGTCGAAGATGCGGATGAGAATGAGCCTTTCTCTTCAAATGAGACGTTCGTTTTGATCAATCACTCCGACGCGTTCTCCCAGCCTGCCAGTCAGATATCTTCCAGAGGTCGGAATGAAGCCGCTGGAGAGGAGGCTACAGCCGAGCCGACAGTTTCTCAGATGGTCATCAGAAGCAGTCAAACTGGGGTCGATGGTCTGGAGGGTACCGCTGAGAGGGCCATGCAAGCTTTGAGGGGTTCCAACATCACGTTTGGAGATATGGGAGCGGCTATTCATCCTGCAACTGATGGACAAAGCAGTTCTGGTGCTGTTCTCGTTCCGAAGGAACAAACTCCGGACAGCGACGATGATGAAGAGAGTTCCGAAAGTTCTCTTGACAGTCATCGAAACGATATCCTTCCCGATCGTAACTTTCTGGCAAGACGTATCGCTGCTGAAGGTGCAGCTAAGTCCACGACCTCGGGCTTTCTGCAGGCTAAGCAAGTAGACGTTGTCATGACTGACTCAGATATTGGTGAGCCAGACAAAGGAGGGCAGGGACAACCCACTACTTCGAACGGCAACGAGAGTACACAGGAAGGGGCAGGACAATCAACGAAATCATCGCCCTCGGAGCCCTTTCCTTCCATAGTCCAAACGCGACCGCAGTGGCCGACCAACAGACGAGACGCTGATCACACTGCTGGGAATGGAGCAGACTTCATTGATGATGATGAGACAGCTTCACGCAACTCCGATTCCATTCGAACCGTGAACACACAATTACCTGGAAGCCAATTACCCGAGAACCAGCAAGTGCCCAAGAGGTACGTCTTTGGCAAATCAAAAACAGAAGTCAAAGACTATCAATCTGAGTCTTTCAGCAGCACTGACGAAGAGTTCTCAAACAGGGCCATCGAGTCCCAAGACATACCTGATACCCAACCAACTCGATCTGATGAGCAGCTACCATCAATGGGCGACGCAGATCATCATCATGCACGGGATATTCCAGAAGCACCGCAAGTGACGAAGAGGTATGTCACTGCGGGAAAGACAGAAATCAAGGATTCTCAGTCTTCCAGTTTCACTAACTCCGAGTCACAACACAGTGTCGAGGACTCTTCACAATTCGTGCCAGACACCCAACCGATGGAACCCAGTGTTCCGCTGGCCTCGGTAACACGCGCGTTGAAGAGACCTGCGCCTGATGACGAAGAGAAAAATGAGGAGAGGTATGAACCGCATGTTTTGAGGAGCGGCAAAAAGCGAAAGACATCTTAGTCTTCCTGTGTCACTGACATTCTTTTTATATATAGTAGCATTAAGTCTTCTCCTGGTACACTTTTGGGGAAGGAGGGCTCAGGAACCAACCAATCCATCGCACCTTTGGATGAGGAAGTTCTTCCAGATGCCCCTCCTTCTTCAAACAGTATCCAGGAACCAAGCATCGTGGCCGATATTCCTCCCAGTCCTTCTCCACCAGCTCCAGTGGGCCTGGAGAAGAAAAAAGGAGCTCAATCTTCCCAATTTCATTCATCTCCATTGAAGCCTATAGATTCCAGCTCCTCCAGAGGGAAGAAAGAGACATCGGACGCATCCCAGAACAAAGATATCCTGATGGCAGAATTGAAAGCCATGAAGATTGTAAGTCAAAGAAATCCAGGGGTGACAATCACGAAATGCTACTTTTAGCTAACACTTCTCGCAATGCAGTCATCCATCCAAGCTCGGAACGCAGCCCTAGAAGCAGAAATCGCCAGCAGACGGACGAAGCTGGAAGATGTGACAAAGGAGTTAATGTATGCACCCTCCCCTTTCTTCGGTCATTCTAGCATATCTGAAAGCAATATACTGATCTCGATTGTTACATAGTGCACCAGCTGCAGGGACTGTAAAGAAACACATCAAACTTCTGCACGACTACAACGACATTCGGGATGTTGGGCAAGGACTTGTGGGCATGATTGCGGACAACAGGGGCGTGAGAATCGGGGAGCTTTATGAGGAGTTTGGAGTTGGTCTCAGGGACTGAGATCTCGTTTTCTTATTTCCTTATTTCCTTGCTTTCTTTACACGACGGAAGATGTTTGGTGGAAGCGATTTCATGGATGTACGATAATAGATGAGGTTTATGGCTGGGCGTTGCTACAGATGGAGGGCATGATACCCATTGCTTTCTTGACACGGGAACAGCACGGGCGTTGGAGCAGCATTTGCGTGGAAAAACATCGATTGGCATGAATGGTATCGAGCAATAAAAACAATCATTCACAAGTACACGCACACATCCACTCATCCGTTCAGCACAAATCCCAAACCTATTCCCTTCTCCCACATGCATTTAACGCCCAACTCCCCCATTCTTTCCTTCTAGACCCCTCCCTCACTTCTTCTCATTCTCCTTCTCATCAAGACAAACGCAAATGGCAGCCATGAGCGCTAGATCCACATTCGGCGCAACGGTAACGTAATACGTCTGCTGCCCGCCGAAAACCTGCCGCATGTTAAAGTAGCTCCGCGAGATCTGCGCCACGACCACGTTGCCTAGCGTGATGGTGGCGCTGCGGTCGAGCCAGTCGCCTTTGATGAGGAGTTCCGTGGGTTGGCCGTTGGAGGAGTTTGTGAAGGTTGCTATCATTTTTGATGTACCGACTGTTTTGTTTCATTTATCGTTAGTATGCTATATATCTCCTCTCATGATTCTCATCGGAGATGAAACTAAGACTGAACGAATAAAAGAAAAAAAGAAAAACTCACCACTAAACTTCCCCTTAACCTCAAATAACACCCCTCCCCCCGGCGCCTCAGCATAAAAACACTTATGGATACTCAGCAGCCTCGTGCGCAGCGAGAACAGCGGGCGGCCCGCGGGGTCGGCGAATTCCTTGCGGTCGGAGAGTGAGAAGGTCTGCCCGCGGCACTGCACGACTTCGTGTCCGGCCGCGTCGGTTATGTGGAAGGTGTCGCCGGACAGGGACCATATTTTTTCTTTCATGGCGAGGATGGTTTGG
>QGMF01000329.1:0-38621 GCA_007821475.1 Lachnellula arida | reverse complement strand
CGGGACCAGGAAAAGGATGATAACCTAAAACATTATTGTCAAACTCAAGACAGGCGGAGTGCATACCTTCTGGCCCGTCTTATCAGTAGGCGGGGTAGTTTACCGGTGCTTCTCAGGAAATGGGGACCAAAAGAGGATGATAACATTGAACAATCACCCGGGGGAAAATCTTGTAAATTAAAAAACAATCACAAATAAAGACTTCCCACTAATACTCAAATACTCGATATGCATGAGATGATCTACCAGTTCTTTACGAAGTTTAAAAAGCTGGAACAAAAGTGGCGGTGATCACATGATATTTAAATGATCATGTGACTAGGCGTTCCTCCTCGAGAAATTGCAAGCTTGAGTTGCCTCTTCATTAGACATATAGGTGGGGAAGATACTCTACCAGCTAGGGTACATGAGTTGTATAATAAGGAGTATATCGTACTCTTTTGGCGGTTCAAGAACTCTTGGGAAGCTAGCTGAGAGCCTGAGATTCAACGCCAAATTACAGTAGGCAGGACCCACCCACCTTGGACGCGAGACCGACGCGAAGCTCTTCGCGAGCTTCATGAAAAACACCATTACCCATCAATTAATTGCATCAGAGGGCTCTGTGTGCGATATTGTGTTCGTGGTTTAAGCTGCTCATATTCCAAGTACAAGATATGCACCCAAATGTTTATGGCGAATTTCGTTCCATTCTTCGACTGTTCTCTCGTGAGTCGTGCGAACTGCGTGTCAGCTTTGGGATCTTGGGGGAGGATACGGAGGTACCTTTGTTTCCAGGCAGTAGTGCTTGCCAGTATTTCAGGCATTCCATTCATCAAGCGGTTGAGTGGGTATTCGTCAGATACAATTTCAACTGCAAGCAGGAACGTTGTCTTTTGATTCGACCTTCAGTCTCTTGTCTGCATTTCAATTGCTCGATCTCGATGTTGTTCAGTCCTTCCGTTTATAAGCTCACTACACCAGCTAGAGCGCGGTATGTTTCATTTGCACAACAAACGCTTCAATTCATGAAGAGATCCAGCATATTTGCCTTGCTACCAACGCCGGCCATGCAACCCGCGGCAGTGACTTCTGTTTTGAGCCGACCGAACGAGCTCATAAGCAGAATGAAGTCAGGCTCAGTCAGGGTCGGCTTGTTTTGCAGCCACTCCTTGGCCGTGTGTAGCCCATTGGCTGACGCTTCTCACCGAAGTCTGCTTTTGATATGTGGGGTTCGCCCTGAGATACCCATGCAGTCACATACGGCAGGGTGGCAACACCAGATATAAGCTCCACCGCTATGCCATCATCTTTTCCGTAACGTGTACAAATTGTAACTATCTGTGGTTTGAAGCATCGCTATTTATTCTCCTATCTCGCCGCGTACACTGCATTTTCTGAGGGGGATGTCTTGGACCCCACGTCGGTAGCGAGCAAGAAAGCCCAAGTGCCACCAGTGCCAGACGTGTCATCCAGCCTCCCGTGTAACGAAGCATAGTCTGACGATGGCCTTTGAACCACACTACCCTCATTTTTTGACTGGTCTCGAGCAGCAAGAAGCTGAGAGTACGAGATGTGAAGATACAATAGCGCCAACGAATGCATATGAGAGTAGCCTCATTCCGCCGTCCCAAGGTTTCAACGCTGCATTGAGTTCCACAAGGACTTCTCTCTGTTTTGACCGATTTACCGGTTCTGAGATAGCTGGTAATGCCGAACGCTTTTGGCCGACTCAAAATCAAGCTCCAATTTCGTGTGACGACTTTTATGCGAATTCTGTATTCCCCAGCAATACGCAATACTCTCTCCCTGAAACAGATGGGAGCTGCTTCGCCGTCGATCACGATTCGTTTCTCGAAACCTCCTTTGGCTGGCCATTAAAAAGTCCCGAGAATGTTCTGCCTGAGAGGTTTTTGTCCTCATTGGCCTACAATGATGATTACAATGTCAGTGAGGCAGCCATCCCAAGATTCTACTACAATCAAGGTGTTGAGTCCCATTCGAGTTACCTAAATTCGATCGAGTCCGGCTCCTTCATGATACAAGCTCCCGAAAATGAACTCTATGGAACAACACTAAGCAACCCCATGTTCTGCCCTCGGGATGCGGCCCTTTTGGACGTGCAACTACCTGAGGCTCAGATAGGACGTACGCAAAAGCTCCCGAGAGCTTCCAAGGAAGGCGTTGTTGACCTGCATCTCGGAGAACTTGATGATAGGCGACAGATTCCTTGTTGTGCCATTCAGAGTTCACCAGAAACCTCACATTCGGGAAGGTATCACGCAACTGGCCTATCCCTAGCCAAAGATTGTTTGTCATCGATTTCAAACGCTCCACAAGGTTTCTCAGGAGCCTCCTTCGTCACACCTGAAGCCTCTCCCGGCCCGAATCTCACGGTGCCCAGATTCGATGACCTTCTTTTCAACTTTGATGCCAGTGTAGACGCACCTCCACTAAAACGAAAAAGAAAGACGTTCGGAGTCGAAGACCGTAAGAAAGTACATGCGGTGCGCAAAACGCATGCATGTATATCATGCCGCTCACGCAAAATTTCGGTAAGACCTTCTCTTTTTCTTAAAGCAATTCGTTTCCACGCTAATTCATGGCAGTGTTCTGCAAGTGGGGTTTGCAAGTATTGCCTCAGAACTGCTAATGATCCACTCATGGCCAAGCAAATCTGCCTGCGAACGAGATTGCAAGACACTTT
The DNA here is from genome assembly GCA_007821475.1 of Lachnellula arida. Taxonomy (NCBI): domain Eukaryota; kingdom Fungi; phylum Ascomycota; class Leotiomycetes; order Helotiales; family Lachnaceae; genus Lachnellula; species Lachnellula arida. Next base: position 35,935 of record QGMF01000329.1, on the reverse strand, counting down.
CGTAGGGGTCAAAGGTACAATCTACGTTGCCTAATCTCGGACTCATACTGATATCATTAGACATTTACGGTAGCCTGGATGCTCGTAGAAGCGAATTGGAACCCATCATTGGGTCGATGATAGGACGGCCCTCGCAGGTTTTCATCTCGGTGATTTGTTCTACCGATAACGAGGGCTGTATCGCAAAGCTCCCCCTAGAAGTCAGAAGTTGCAGCACGTCTCCACAAGACCGTTGGAAGAACCTTGGCAAGGTCAACGGAATTTATCTCACGCGTGATTTCGCGTATGATCGGCGGTATGTTGCTGTCCCCAGCTCACTCCCGAGTGTGGATGAAGTCGACAAGTTCGGACGAAAGATCCTCTCACTTTCAAATGGATCGCATTGTGGGGAAGTGACCCGACGTCTAGATGCTTTCCTTTTGTATTACTGCTGTCAAGAAAATCAATCGCCCTTGGTGAGTAATTGGTTCCCTCCCCTGGACCATACTAACAAAATCCAGCGCAATTTCTCAGATCTAACGCTTCGAGTTGTTGCTCTCAATGGCCTGGTGTCATACGGATATCTGAATATTCGAGATGGAAGCTACAAACTTCTAGCGCGCCCTCCCACCCAGGACAGCGAGGGTCAAAATTTCGTATCACCGACTGTGTATGATCAAATCCGCTTGATCGCCGCCGAGGGAGCCAAACCAGCCGAGGAGTCTGTGTTCGCGGAAGTGGACAGCCTCAGCAAGATGATTGGATCACACAAGCATGCTCGAATAGTTGCTGGCATGTGCGTTCTCAGATTACTGCTGCTGTATCGAGACCGCGTGTTTCGTGACGAGATCCGAATTTCTTTGCCAAGGCAAAAGCTTAGTAGGTCACTGATATTTGAGTTTACTTATATTATGGACCAGAGGGACTGATTCTTGGTAGGGCATCGTGGTCGGCTGGAACAGTCAATATTCATGTACAAGAGACTGGCCATTGCATATGGAGCACTCTGTCGCGAGAGTGACTCGCCAGTGACCATGGCCTATGCGTCTGAGCCAGGCATAGAGGCCAATAGCAAACATGATAGGAGACTCCGCACTTTGTTCCAACAACTGCAGCCTGCGTACAAGAACTTTTGTGAGTATATCTCATCCCTAGTCATGAGTTTTCACTTATATCTTCGAGGCGAGAACTTGACGCAGAAGCACGATGATGTTTTCAAAACTTTAGCTGCTCGTTTTGAGAAGGCTCGAACAGCTGCGCCGAGAGGCAGGTACTTTCCGTAACAAACGCCTAAAACCCACTTTCGTACTTGATGGCGTTAAAGTGTCTCCGTCCTGTGCCTTTGGCGGCTCGTCATTGTGTGCCTGGGGTGGTCACTGAATTGGCTCACGGTCCGCATTGAAACGATTGAATGATCCAGGGCCAGAACAAAAAGGGGCGAGCCACTTCAAAGGTCCACAATGTTTATGCCGACACTGGCACTAATTGGATCTGGGTTTTGGCAAGTGCGGAAAGAAGGGGGCGAGTCACGTGCGTGTATGAATAAGGAGCAAGATTTCCTTCTCTTTACGAACGATTCGAAAGGTTTATATGAAGTGGATTACTTTATAAAAATTTGCGCATAAATTCCTGATCTGATGTATTATATGTTGCACAACCTTCGGTGTTCTGAGGACCCAGACTCAATCGAGATATAAGATTAGGTTTAGTTTTAGATACGTAGTATTTTCTCTATAGAAAGAATCCGACGTTCTGTAACGAACGAGGGTAACAGAGCAGAATACACATACTAGGATACATCACTGCATCTGCTTTTGCTCTCCCGACTCTCCCCCCTTTTCCGTTTCCAGCACAACATTTCCCAAGAAGGATCCGAGGTACAGTACATTACCTTCCCGAAACGAAAGAAACGAAAGGAGTGCATGACTTATCTTCCACTTTAAGCCTTAAAGTCACGGCACAGCGCATGCTTGCATGCATGCTATTGGTACGCAGTACATGCAAGTCTTCGGATCTTAGCTTGGCTTGGCTAAAAAAAAACCACTGGGGAGGCAGAATCGAAGGCGCGTCTCACCCACATACATACATGTTTACCCCTTGTCTTCGATATACGGAGTACGTACGGGGAGTGGAATCCTTAACGATATATGGGCACGTTCATGCTTGAAGCCGATGCAGAGTAATCTTCAGTGTGCAGATTTGGGGGCCAGTGGAGCGGGGTCAGTCACCCATCGATGCATCGTCGGTGGAAGATTAGGGAGGGCTGAAGCAGGGGGGCCATGTTATGTTCTATTGGATTGGTACTCTACTCTACTTACATGCTTGCACTTGCGGCTTGCGGCTTATATTACTTCCTTATCGGGCCCGTGTCTATTTCAGAAACATGAACATGCAAGCACCTTGAACTCGTGAATCCTTGAACAATATTAACGATTCAGGTATTATTACTTGCATACCAAAAACATAACGCAAGGCAAAGAGAACTAACTAACTGCTGGAAGGGAAATAACCAGAGGAAGACGTAGCTGTGCCTAGTTCTACTTCATCCATACCCAGATCCAGTCGAGAAACATCCGTCCGTTCCTCTTGGTGAGTCCTTCGTCTGGAAATTCCAGCCGCCCTTTGCGGATCTCACTCGCTGCTTGGACCGTGTTGCGCAAGTCGTTCGAGCGCTCGGGGCCCCATTGGGAGAATGCGAAGCCGTGCTTGCGGATTTTGTAGCCTAGGAGTAGCAATAGGAAGACAGGAACCTATGGGTAAGTGTTAGTGCTAGTCTTATTTCTTTGTTCATTAACAAGCGTGTGTCTGGGAGGGTATTTACGGAAATATATGATGCGATGAACTTTCTCGTGTCGAATGGTCGTTCGAGAAAGGCGCCGATGCCGTTACTGCGAGTTCTCAGAGTTAGTATTGCATGATTGAGAATAGAGTGGAGGGTGGATTTACTTACAAAACCATGAGCAGTATAGAAGCGACCATGCCGTAACTAGCCTTCAGCCATTGGCCGTGGGACTTGTAAGGGTATCGTGGATGGCTTCGGTCGTAGCATGCGGTTTGCGACTCGGACGCGTTACCGTAAAGTTTAGCTTCTTTCAACCTATATATGCTTTCAGTCAGACAATTCTTGTGGTCTAGATTATATCGCTTGAGTTGACGGAATTGCCGATACGTACGTTTTGAAGAAGCAAAGATAGGTTGCACAGATAATAACATAAACGATAAGACAAGATACGGTGCAGTTGGTAGCAAGTTCTCCCAAGCGCTGTTGACACATCAGTATAGGAGCTAGCGCTTAGGTCGAAACAGTTTCTCCTTTTTGCTTACCTCTCCTGGTGCTCCGGTACGGCCCATAAACCCAATCAGCATCATGGCAGCAGTGACAAGAACTGCCCTCACTGGCACTCCGGAGCGACATCTCTTCAGCCTTTCTGTGATGAAGTCCGGACCAGTCTGGTCTCGTAGCGCCAAAGTATGCAGAACTCTCGAAGCCACATACATGGAGTTTATTGCGCAGGTGAAAGACGCAAATACGAACACGGCATTAAAGAAGTGGGCGGCCATAGGAATGCCCGCTTCCACAACTGCAATGATAAATATCGAATGGGAGCCGACTGATTGTCCCCCGCCGTTGATGAATGGATGGTTGAACGGGACTACAAAAGAAGCTGTGAGGAGTGCTAGCGCGTAGAGGGTAACGATTCGTATGTTGATCTTCCTCGCTGCCATCTTCACACTCTCGGAGTCCGAAAGTGCTTTGCTCTCGGCGGCTGTAGCTGCGACAATATCCATCCCCACATATGAGAACATGGTTGATACGAAGGTTGTCCAGACCCCGAGGAAAGTACCGACGCCTCCGGTGATGGTTCGCTGCAAATTACCGTCTTCGTCTTTGACCTTGTACGCATGATTAAAGAATGAGTAGGGCGAGTTCCAGTCTACGGGCTTCTAATTAGCAACCCACTCTCACGAAGAGCATAACTTAGGGGAAGCCTACAGGTAGATCCGATGACTCGATCATAGTATGCGTCTGCTCGTGCTATATAGAAAGTATCAGTGTTTGCGTCAAGTTGAGGGAGGTGTAGTTACGGGTCATTGTATCCAGAACAACCATTAGCAATATGAGCATTGTGATAAATGCTATCTTAAAACTTCCAAATGCGTACTCAAATTCCCCAAAGTACTTTACTCCAGTATCAGTGATTACCCGACATCTAATTGAAAGGTCAACATTACCTTGACGGGCAGCATATTTATGGATACAACTATGACGAGAAATAGAGCAACCCCTGCCCAACTTATTAGTATAAAAAAGGATTGAATTGCTCTACCTAGCTAAAGAGCTTAGGAGCTGTCTCAGGAGCCAGAGCCCTTCATACTATGGAATAGGTTTCTTTGGCTCTTGACACAGCTCTCAGCTCTGGAGCTCACACAGTAAAACATAGATTTTTTGTATGGGAATTTGACTCACAAACAGCTGGGTCCACGGAGTCCCCGACTCTCCAACTTAAGAAAGTTCTTCCATCATCGTATTTGAAGGCAACGGTATTGGATACAGCAACGATTTCGTCGGCAGCAAGGACGGCGTAGGCAAACCTGTCCTAACGAATTAGCATAATTAAAAGCCAAGTCCTTAAAGAGATCCAAGGAGCCTAGGAACTGTCTTGGGCGCCAGCATATGGGCTTTGGAATGACTCCCAGCTCTGCAGCTCCTCAGCTCTCTGTATGGAAATAAGCTTGCCAGTATATCCATCCGACTGCAAAACCAACACCACGATCTAAATATCGCCGTGGAAACTCCATCACCGGCGCGTTGACGGGCATCAACGCTGTCATCTCTCCCAAGCATGAGATTACAGAGGATATTATTGTGCCGACCAAAATGTATGAGAGAACAGCACCACCAGGACCAGCACTTGCAAGCGCTCTTCCACTTCCAAGAAATAGTCCATTGCCTATTGTCCCAGAGAATGCGATCATGTTAATGTGTCTCTCCTTTAATACTCTCCTAGGAAATGTAAGTGCAAATTCAAATGTGCAAGTGCGATAACTTCTCACCACACAGTTTCGCCTCTGCGTTCGCGACGATCCTCCATGTATACCGGCTCATCGATCGAGGGAGCACGATGAGTGAGCGGCTCCGGGCTCGCTGTGGATTGAGTTGACATGCCGCCATTGTATTCGAAGACCTGCGGAGAAACTGCTTGTAATTTTTCGTGATCCATGGCTGTCTTGAAGAGAAAACATGAAGCTGTCCCACTTTGCAAACGCCAAAGCCTCCAAGGAAGATAGGAGAGTCGGGGTAATTTATCCAAAATAAAAATCCCTACATTGCTAGGATTAAATCAGGGGAACAGCCCACTGGTAGCACACCCCAACTTTGAGCGTTATGTGGCTGGTGGTAAGACCGGGGCGGGGAGATCGAATGCGGAACCCTGCTTGAAGTTACACAACGATCAAATGCTATTGTGCATATCGGATGATCCGTATCAAAAAGAAGAGGTAAAAATAACCTACGTCGAAGGAGTGTAGCATTGATTAAGTCCATGCCTAATAAGACTGCCGACTTCTCATAAATCGATCCCAGATGAATATTAGCACTCCTCTGTAGGATGAAACCGATAATGTCGAAAGCTCTGAATAGATGATCGCCCCCCTACCCTGCCCAATATTACTTGCGCATCGTCCCGGATCTGTAGTGTAGTGGAGACCCCCGCTGTCAGCCTTGCTGGGGTTAGATGGGTTCATGGGGGCCCTGTAACGCAAGCGGCAGTTTGCAAATTGAGCCAGTGAGATTCGGAAAATCTATCTGAACCTCGTCTCAGCTGAGGCCATTGCCAGCTCCAATTGGACTTGCACTATTGCACATGTACATGTACATGTACGTCTTTGAAGCAAAGGAGGATGAATACGGCAATCTTCCAACGGCTACCCACCTCCTACTGGCTCGAGCACCTTATCACACCCCGTACACCGCGGTAACACTGCAGTACCACAGCCTGCTCGGCGTGCACCATCCTGTAAGCCTTGTGCTGCATCAGCTAGGTTAGAATCCAGGCCTCGATATGGTCAAGGCATCTTTTCTGCCTAGGATGGATGGACCGACGCACATGGCAGCAGCAGTCGATGGCGGATGCCGTTGCGTCAGAAAAGCCTCCCTCAACGTCTGAGATATCGTGGAATTTGCACCGTCTCGCCACTTGCGGATCAAACAACAAAAGTCGACGGCGACGGCATAGATTCTTGGCGTGCGATATCCTCACAGAAGGTCTACAGTACCTACTGGCGCCATTACCTAGGCGCCGGCCACGTGTGGTGGCGGCACGGGCCTGTCCAAAATGGCGTCGTCGGCTCCCGCCTCCTCATCGATGTTCATGCGGCTCGTGAGCACATGGAGGCTTTTAGCACTTAGAAGTGACGTCGATAGCATCATACTCGAACTTCTCGGAGTCTTCTCGCTGGAGAAGATCTACTGTGAAGGTGATAAGGATACTTACCGGCAGTTGCTTGTGACCTTACTCGCTCAGCTGAATTCCATCTTCTATATTCAGAGGCTCTCTTTACCTTCAGAAAACTTGCAGATCGGATGGTACCTAGGGTTTATTGTCAGGTCAGTTCTCCGCAAACAAAACACTGTTGAAGTTCTCCCTCCGGCCAGTTTTGAGCGGTGGGATGTTAGAAGCAAATATCCCAAGAATCTTATTCTTGGTCTATGCTGCCGCTCTCGAGAACTTCCAAGGGAAACAATTGCTGACTTTTGCATCTTGTGCAGCTGGGAGGTGACCTTGCGTTCGATAGAGTATGTTTTGCAGACAGTTATAGAGGGGCGAGAAAGCCTCTGGGAGGCACAGCTGTTGAGGGACAAATATCTCGCTGAATTCCTCCTCTCTGCGCTTCGAGTTCTCACACTACATCCCAAGACTCCGGCAAATCAGCGAGCCAAGGACCGCCGGGATCGTTTTGCGAGAATACATACATCTTTGGAGCGAGTGTTCAATACCTATCCAGGAAACAAATCATTCCTCTTACAAATTGCCAAGGATACTACTGACACCTTGCGCAATGATCCTGAATCTCTGGGTCTTCCTTCCGGGCTGAAGTATGAGATGCCAAATTTGGCATCCGAACTAGTATGTATATTCCAACTCCAGGTCTCAAAGTCTCCTGGAGCTGATGATGAAGTATAGTACCCTCTTGCGGAATGTTTCTCGTCCGCACGAATATCCGCACTTGCACCGCCGGGTGGCTTTGGTAGCTGGTTATCCCAATTCTTAGCTCTAAGAGATGTTTCTCATTTTGTAGTGGGAGCATCCATTCAATATGTTGTAAACAGGGAAAATCGTGATATGCACCTTCAGGCGTCCTCATCTAGAGCTCGAAATGCTATTCTGCACACGCTGGATAATATACAGCTGCCAGCCTACCTATCGAAGGTTGACTTGATTGCTGAATTCAGCGAGACCTTTCGAATAATCTTACCCGGCACGCCGAGTCTACAACGACGATCTTCCGGATCCCAAATCGACGAAAGTGAAATGGATGCAATAGATGCTTTCTGTTCAAGGCTTAGCGAGCGGCAAATAGTACATCGAGTGAGTGATAGAGAGGTGATGCATTCAATGTCAGAAGTTACCAGAAATATCGCGCTTCTCGACGATTCCAGTGAGCAGTTCAGACATATATGGGGGCTTCTAAAACCATTCGAGGCGACAGCAGATACAATCAACGTGGAAAGACACTTAGCAACACACTATTTCCAACTTGCGCCTCCAAAAGTTGAAGCAGGTGTATTTCATTCCGGCTACAGCAATGTACTTTCAGCTGGCCAATCGGAATTTTCGTCTCTTCGTGAATCACCAGACAGATCTCATTCTATCTCCCAGAGCCTTGTGTCGCCATTATCACCCGGGTACCGCCATGTGCTAGACGCGCCCCCGCCCGCGCCCCAGTTGAATTCTATGGACTTATCCAACACCAAAGAGACGATAGTTCAGTCTGAGGCGCCGTTCTCTCCGGATTTAGTCGGTAGCCCTGGTCCAAGTCAAAGTCGGTTCGAACAAGCAGCCCCGGTATTATCATTTGACCCTGTTCCGATAGTCAGAAGTCGAACAGTCCCAGTGATAGCCCCGCCCGAGAAAGGGAAATCCAAATGGAGATCTCCATTTGGTTCACGAAAAGAATCTGTAGGTACTTCAGGAGATACAAGCTCACTATCATCATCAACCTTGGAATCGCAAAGGCTTGACGAGATTTCGCTGAAGCCATTAGCCGGCGTCCCGAAAAAGAATGCCAAGGGCAAAGGGGCAAAAAGCATAAATGTTTATCTTTCTCAGAATTCGACTTACGCGCTCTTTTGGAATCCTTTCTCGATTTACATCTTCGACGTTGGACCTTCTCCTCCGACAATTGGGAGAGCGATTTCGACCGAGAGCGCATGTGTCTTGGTAGCCGTTACAAAAGTTCATCTTGCGTATGTGATCGGCACTCGCGACCAGAAACTCACCGTAAGTGCGCCATGCTAGCGAGGTTGTCGAGCTCTGCTAAAGTTTAGCCCTCTAGCTTCGAATTGTGAATCTCATTCAACCATCGACACCGGCGATTGACTATCGCATGGCCTCCTCTCCCTGGTGTAGGAGTATAGCAATTTGTCCCAAAGAAAATTATGTTGTGATTGGATTTGATAACTCCCTGGTCCGTCTCTATTCCACCACCAATAGTGAACCGCCCAGGGAAGACCGTCTCCACAGCCGCTATCACCCAGAATGTAAGGAATGTCCACCAGTCGATACTCTCTCATTCTCAAATGATGGACTGAATCTCCTCGGTACTACGAGGAGTCATAAAACCGGGATAATCCAAGTGTATTCGTGGAAATTTCCCTTTTCGAGTTTCGACGAGGTCTCCTCATGTCGGTACCAAGTGCCATTGCATGAGTCGGAAGATGGTGGAGTGTCATCAGCTATATTTCGATCAGGCTCAGGTGACGACGAAGATCTGGTATGTATCACTACGTGGACTCAATCTGGAGTTCCAATACTTGTCCAGCCCCAAGATGGACACAGGACAGATATCAGAAGTGAAATTTCGGTTCGGCAGAACAAGCTAGGATCTCGAATCCAGTGCGCTTCTTTCTCTCCGACCGGCACAGAGCTCGCGTTAGTCAATGATAAAGGCGATCTGTACCAGATTTCGAGCCTAAATTCGAGCCCCATGAATATCAAAAAGTTGGCTACGTCGAAAGAGTTGACAGCAAAATCCGAATCGTTCGCAATGACTTTCATGACATTGCCGGACGAAGAGGCGATTGTAATGGCATGGGCGGACTTTGCAAAAGGAATGGGGTACATTAAAAAGCTCCCTACAGCATCTTCATCAGTAAGTTACTAAACAATATCTCCACTCTGCCCTCCAATTTGACTCACTTTCTAAGGGAATGGGATCTCTGATATCCCCTCCAACCCCTGGCATGACGCGGGCAATCCCCCAGACCCCTCACTTCGAGCTACATGCCGAAAGCAAACAGCCCCCGCCGCCTCCCGCGGAGTTAGTGTCGCCTGATACGCCGTCATTATTCAAAAGTCTGAAGGGGTTGGGCTTGACCAAGGATAGTTCCTTTTGAGTGGAGCCGCCTGATGAGGAATACGGTATCCAAGGTGTTGAAATCCATGTTATGAAGTACTCTCCCCGGCCTGGTTCAAAGCTTAATAGGTTGCGTGATATGTCCCTGAAGGGTTTAACCTTTGAACCAAGGGGAGTGCGGGTGGCAGGGGAGAGTACATAAAGGCATGTGTAGCATAGATAATGTTTCGTGAGCAGGCTTGTAATATTAATAGCGTTCGATCAGGGAGCATGGATCATAGCATTAGACTTGAGAGGGAATGGCATTGACGGAGTATTTGTATCCTGTATTTGCGTTGAAGTATATTATCGATTATTCTCGTCTTCAGATAGGAGATCAATGAGAAACCTCGTCTTTGGCTCTGTATATGTCTCGCTGGGCGTCAAATCCATGAAGAATCGCGTTGACATGGATCCGCGATCGTTTGATCCAGTGTGCAGATCTGGAGCGTACGTGAGGATTGTTTCGAGCATTCAGCCAATAGTATGATCCTCTTTGCGTCAGCAACAACGTTCTGTTTCCAGAGGAACCCTTGGATTGTACTATCCAGTTTTCGGAAACCTTGCCTCTCGAATTCCAGCCGTTCTGACACGGTACCCATTTTGAGAAAGGCGCCGGGACAAGTAAGCTTAAAAGTTTTAACACCTGGTACTGTACAGTAGGGTAGGTGCAATCCCTGCTCTCGCGTAAGAAATGGAGTTTCGGAGTCCAAGCCAAGTTGCCCCAGAATGCGGCGTTAAGTCATGCTTACAAGCTCAACTCAACGCACAATTTAATCAGCAATACCCTTCCATCCTTCCTTCCGCTTTGGACTGCATGAAAGCCACGGCGGGTTGATTTCATTCTCCCAGCTTCCGATACCGTTGGACGGTGTGGGTTTCGAGGTCAGGTACGCTATGGACCTTTTCAACGAGTTCGCGGAGGGTACGATCACGATGGAGAAACAACCACGTAAACTTCGGCGTTCGTGCGAACCGTGTAGGTATTCAAAGGGGAGGTGTTATCCTGGCAAAGAGGACCATCGGTGTGTGAAGTATTGCATTCTGAAAACCAATAACTGTTTCTTGAAAGACAGTCCAACGGATTTCTACAGGTGTTTGAAGGAAGGAAAAGAATGCATCTTTCTGGAATTCAAAGGACCGACCCAAACGGGCCAAAAACTCCAGAATGTGGGCTAACCTGCTTATCGGGATATTAAATCCGGTGACTACTACAGACGAGTTGCAGAAATGGAAGAGAAAATAAATGGGATTTTCACACTTCTCGCATCAAACCAAACCTCCATAGAAGGAGAGACCCCACCATCGCTATCCGGCCCCCTTTCCACGCCACAACCAAATAACAATGCGATCCATTCCAGCTTATCTACCACCCAAAACCCACCTCCGTATCCAGGCCCTACCTTCTCAAACCCCGGCATCTTCCCACTACTTAGGCGCTGTTCAAGACATCATCACCAAGGGTCTCGTTACGTTTGGAAGCTGAAAACTGCCTCGATTTCTTCCGTGCCCAGCATAGATTCCCTTCGTGGTTCTGCGGCCAGGAACCCCATTAAGCGCCATCCGACGCGCGAGGCCGTTCCTCTTACTCTCCGTATTGGCTTTTGCTACTCCGTACGCAGGCTAAGCCAAAGCTGCAAGAACAGCTCGAGCTGGAAGTGAGGGAGTCGTTGAGCAGAAGGGTCGTGGTAAATATGGAGAAGAGCTTGGATGTTCTACAGGGCCTGCTTGTGTCTGGCATGGTAGGCCGTTTCTCGGACTGTTTGTTGATTACTGGCCATGGGTGCTGACTAGAGTTACTTTAGGTGTCATTTATACTTCCAAGCTGAGGGAACCTGTTTATCAACTCACTTAGATGGCTATCTACTTGGCCATCGATCTGGGACTCAACAAAGCACCCCGCAAGGCCGCTGTGGCGGAAGCGGAAGCGGAAATCGTATCAAACCCACCCATGGCGTTCCCAACACGGATTTCCCCTGCTGAAATCGAATCCAGGCGGACGTTCCTCCGGTGCTATTACCTGTCTTCAGCGCAAGTCGCGCACACGTATTTTCCTTCGCCGCTCACTTTGCTAACTAAACCCCCTCCAGTCTTCGCCAGGGTTCGAGAAAACCGGGACATTTACAATCCAGCGAATACATAGCAGAGAGCTGCCACGTCCTTGCGCATCTACGTCAATGAAATCGGCTTGTGAGTTCATTCCACAACCTTCTTGCATATCATAACATAATACAGCATACCGCAGCACCATAAATCTCCTCTCAACAGACATCTGAAACCCCCTCCCGCCTCCGCCCCTCCTCCTCCTCTCCTCCCAATCAGCAACCCACACCCTCACTCCTCCAATGCACAATAATCACGCACCTGCACCTAATCTACGCGCTCCCAATTCTCCTTCTCCTTCCCCTTCCACCTCCAACCTCCGCCCCTCCCTCACCTTCCTCTCCCGACCCAAAATGGGGTGGATGAGGTGGAGGTGGATGGGAGTTTGTGCATGTTTTGCCGACGGTTTTGAGGAGGTGTATTAATTTTTATGGACAAGAGGAGGGGGGGTTGGCCGCTGGGTAGTGAGACATGGGTATGTGGGAACAATTATTGATCTGGGAGTTATTCAAATTCGGGTGGTCGTTGTCGTTGCTCGCATCAGGTCTAAACTTTCGGTAGACCGGAGGATTGTTTATTGCTTGGTGACAACCAATACCCTGATGGTGGTAGATGGAATTTTTTGGTAGAAAGATGTCGCGTTCTTACGGGATCCGAGGGATTTTCCGCTACCTGACGATATCCCTCTGGAGGATTTGGATTCTTTGATTTCCGCACCTTTTCTAACAGTGACTAATGATTGATGTGGTATAGGAGGGACTATTGGTACGGACGGGGCACTCACCATGCTTGACTTTTAAATGTCCCACGCTGCCTGACGCATTATAAACAGGCTTGGGAGCTGGACGCCTGGGTACTACCCAGAGCCTCTTATAGATGACTACCGTGGGCTGGGCTTGGAGACCGGCCTTCACATATCTGGCGAACAAAGCATCTTGCAACTTGGGTATTCAATTCATCATCATCATCAGTCCGCTCAGAAAACCCCTCATCAATCATATCCAGTTCCTGTTTCCTTTCCCCTTTGCATATCTACCCAACTACTCAGAGACGACTCTGAGCCGACCCAGCAGCCTGACTGCCAGGAGCCGGAGCCAGCTTCTCCGTCGCCTCCGCAATCCTCTTCCCGAGCTCCTGATCCACACGCCCAAACATCTCGTATGTCCTCTTCCTCGTATCCTCTTTCGCAGCACTCAAGTGTCCGCTCACGTTACCGACAAAGTTATCCTGCTGGCCGGGCTGTTTGCCCAGAACGTCCCACAGACCCTTGGCTTGCACGAAGTCTTCGGCCACTACCTCCGAGAGATCCATGACGGCTGCGCCGGCCCACTTCTCGTGCTCGTTGGTCGGCTTGACGGGCTTGTAGGTCATGCCGCGGTAGGAGGACGGGTAGTTGGGGTTTGCGCCGTAGTTGCCGTTCACGGCCATCAAGCCGTCTCGTTGATAGGGGTTGAATGCACGGATTGGCGCGTTGACGGGGATCTGTTGGTAGTTGACGCCGAGGCGGTGGCGGTGGGTGTCTGGGTATGAGAATAGACGGGATTGCAGGACTGGATCCGCTGACGGCTCAACACCAGGCACCAGGTGGGATGGCGAAAAGGCAACTTGTTCGATTTCCGCAAAGTAGTTCTCGACGTTCTTGTTCAGGGTGAACTTGCCGAATGGCCGCAGTGGGACTTCCTTTTGTGGCCAGACCTTGGTCAGGTCGAAAATGTTCCAGCGGAACTTCTCGGCTTGCTCGGGTGTCAGGACTTGCGCGTATACAGTCCATGATGGATATTCGCCCTTTTGAATCGAGTCGAAGAGATCTTGGGTGTTCCAGTCTGGATTTTCCGCTGCCATCTTGCCCGCCTCTTCGTTGGTAAAGGTCTTGCTGCCCTGGTCGGTCTTTAGGTGGATTTGCACGTACACAAATGTTCCATCGGCTTTCGTGAATTTGTGAGTATGGCCAGAGTACCCGTTCATGTGTCTGAAGGAGTACGGTGTACCACGATCGCTGAAAAGATGCATCACCTGATGAACTGCCTCTTGGTGGGTAGAGAGGTAGTCCCAGAACATGGTAGCATCTTTCAGATTGGTCTGTGGGTTTCGCTTCTGCGTGTGGATGAAGAGCGGGAACTTGGTAGGATCCCGGAGGAAGAAGACTGGCGTGTTGTTGTACACCCAATCCCAATTACCCTCTTCAGTATAGAATTTAATAGAAAAGCCTCGCGGATCACGAGCGGTATCCGGGGAGCCCTTCTCTCCACCTACAGTCGAAAACCGAGCAACGCAGGGAGTCTTCTTGCCAACGCTGCTCAGCATATCAATAGAGGTGATATCGCTAATGTCGTGTGTGACCTCGAACTCTGTGATATATCAGCCAGCATTCCGCGATTTCAATTGGAGGGTTTGGCGCACGTCCGTAAGCTCCAGCGCCCTTTGCGTGCACAACACGCTCGGGGATACGTTCGCGGTCGAAATGGGCCAGCAGATCGATCAAGTGGAAGTCTTGAAGTAAAAGAGGCCCATTCGAACCAACTCTCTGGAACGCCTCGGGGTTCTCGACTGGACATCCATTGGACGTGGTATAAAAAGGTTTCTCAGAGTACTTGAACGTAGACGCGGGCTTGTCGTCGGCGACCATGATTGCTATAAGTCAACTATTGCAGAAATGCGTAAAGTGCGAGTTGATCAGATGAAAGAAACTAAACGAGTTTATCGTTGTAGTTGAGTTTTCCCGATGGTCTGAGTCAGGGGATATCTTTGAAAAAGTTTGAAAAACAAGCTGATAACCGGATGAAAGAAGTATTAAAGTACTGAGTTGCTGCCACAGGAGCTCATGGTGGCAAGTGGGGCGGGCCAATGAGAATGCGTGTATAGCAATAACTGCATCAGCAAGCAGACCCCTGTCGGCATGACGTTGTTTTCGGGATCGACATCTTTTGGGGATCAGTAGCAGTTTTGGCTGGCTCTAGAACTCTGTGAGTAGTAAGCCATATAGTAATCTACAATCCATCGAGTACTACTCAGCCAACTGCGTCTGTGAGAGCGGAGCCTTGCTCCGCCAAGTTAGGATGCTGGGCCCGGCCGGTGATGTAATTCAGCTATGTATGATTATTTTCCAACGATAAGGAAACGATGCTCCCCTCAGAGTAGCTGACTGTATTCTACGCTTGATAGATGCATAGGTAGCTAGAAACTCCAAGTTATAATAGATATATAGAAAGAAAGAAAGAAAGAAAGAAAGGATGGGAATTATCAATATCATTCTACGGAGCCATTCTCCTGGTCCACAAGCACAATATCATCACTTGCATAATGTACGAGGATATGTTACCTCACTCCGCACTTTCACTCCGCTTTTTCACTCCGCACTTTTAGAGCGTCACCTTGCCTTGCCTGCCTTGCTCCGGAGCTTCAGAATGATGCAACAAAACGGAGATCGTCCAACTTGTACTGTACGGGGTATATGCAGGTGCGGTGCGGTGCTCTCCAGAACTACTCCGGAGTATGTACGGTATCTCGGATTCTCGGGGAGCTCGGGTGGGGCCCGATATTCCAGTTATGTCTCCTCTCCTCTCCTATTCCAAAAGCTTGGCTGTTTACTATTCAGTGGTGTCGGGTCGAGCATCTTTCTTTTCTCATCGTTTCTTTTTGATGAAACCATCTCCGCGGAATTCGAGGGTCCGGAATAGGAACAGTGCTGAGTACATTGTCCGGATTCGGCGTCGTACTGATTTGTCGCCAGGTGCCCGAAAACTCTGATACATATGCCCATAAGAAAAAGCTTTTGGTAGACACTAATCAAATGGTGATGTTGAGGAAGACAGGTTGCAAACGTGAAATGCTCTTCATGGTTTTAAAACGCCCAGCCTTTTTTGGGCTTGTGTCGTGTAATATCATCTACATAACCCCATTACTCCATCTTTGTCAGACCACGAGTTCCAAGTGGCCTGTTATCAGTCTCAGCTATCCTCCCAACGCCTTCCATGATGAGTTCCTGTTATTATACTCTAATCAAATTACCCAATGGTAAGGGTGGTGCTGATACAACCTGCTCTGCCAGCCTTTTTCTTGTTCATGATTCGGATTGCACGGTTTGCTGCTCTTCAGTTAGCATTGTTATTCCGAAATCTTTTCCACCCATCGAATTGAGAAAACTCACCACGAGCCAATCCATTCCCTCATCCACACCCCTCCCATCCACCGCACTACAGGCAACAATACTCCAGTTCCGATCTCTCAACTCCCCCAGCTTCAAAGCTTCACTGATCTCCCCTGCGCCCTTAGCCCCAGGTTGATCCTGCTTATTCGCAAACACTAGCAACGCGGCGTCCTTTAATTCATCCTCGTTCAACATCGCTGCTAATTCCTCTGAAGCTGTGCCTAGACGGTCGATATCGGTCGAGTCGATGACGAAGATTACGGCTGCTGTGTTGGCGTAGTAGCAGCGCCAGTACGGCCGAATGGATGTTTGACCCCCGAGATCCTATGCCAGAGTGTTAGAGGAACGTGTGGGAAAGGAAGGAGGTGTGGCATACCCAGACATTGAAATTTAGGTTCTTGTATGTGACAGACTCAACATTAAATCCTATGGTTGGTATCGTTGTGACGACCTCTCCAATCTATTCTGAATCAGTATCTCTATTCCCAAGTTCTCTGCAAAGGAGGCATACCTTCAGTCGATATAACAGTGTAGTTTTTCCCGCATTGTCCTATTTGCCCGTGTCATTAGTAATGTCTCCCAAAGAGCTTGAGAATAGTAGAAAGGAAACATACCAGACCAAGAATCAATATCCTAATCTCCTTCTTCGACCACAACATTCCTGATAACCACGATACACTTGCACCCATCTTTGCTACACAACTGTCTGCTTTCCCCAGGAATAAAAGCGCCCCTTTTCCTTTCACCAGACTTCTTCCTCGGAGTTTCCCTGAATAAAGCGAGACTGTGGGACTCGCAGATGCTGTAGCTGCGTGTTATATGTATGCCTTGAATTTCGGAATCGTTGTTTTCGTATTGTTTTGATTTCTCGAGGGCAAAATGTATTGAAAGCAGTTCTACCTTCCGGATCGCGTTTGATGCTCCCAGCGCAGCCTGAGCTCCACCTTTTAAGCACTTCCGAAAGCGGCCAAGCGCATCGGGTGCTAATGGGTCACGTGTCGCACACATCGCTCGTCAAATTCTACGACTTGTTTTTTGAAGATCTTGAACTTGCAACTCAGAAACGACCTCGACACCAACGACAACCGTCACGATGCCGGTACGTACCTCCATATTCCACAGCGTCCTACTCTTGCGATCCTTGAATGGCATCGAGAGATTTGATTATGGATTGCGAGGGGATGAGGGCGCGATGATGAGGATTCGATTGATGCAAGAGGTCAAATGCTGATGAGATTGTCCAACAGAGTCACAAGTCATTCCGCACCAAGCAAAAGCTTGCGAGAGCCCAAAAGCAGAACAGACCCATCCCGCAATGGATTCGATTGAGAACTGGTAACACCATCAGGTAATTATCCCCCTCCTCTACCAACGACCCCTCACACGATTCTTCAGCACTGCGACAAGAGCAGCGGAGGACATGGGTACACGAATAAGGGGACTTGTAGACTGACTGTGGAATGATAATAGATACAACGCAAAGAGGAGACATTGGCGTAAGACTCGCATCGGTATCTGAACGGATCACCCTCATACAACCTCATCACTCGTCCTTCTCCGTCTACGCCTTACAACGAACAACATCAATGGATGGATGGATATGCTGGGATTCTTGAAGTGAGATGGTTGGTGGTGGATGCGATGTGGGATGCGGATGGGTGGATGGACGGATTTGGGAGTGGCGTAAATTTGCTATGGATTCAGCATTGAGCATTATGAATTGAAGGCTTACTCCTGACAATCTTCCACGAAAATGTCCAATTGTGCCAATGTGTCTGAGTGCCGAAGATGGCTTCATATTATACCGGAACGTCAAAGCTGGCTCGTGTTTCTTTTCTAATATCCCGCTGCTCTTTTTTTGTTTTCTTATGCCCTCGATTTGCTTTATACAATGCGGTTCATTCTATCTTCCCGCGAATTCCATAAAAGAGAAACGGCATCATGTTGTTCGATCATCAAGCTGTAACAGCAGCACTGAAGTCCAGTGCCAGTTATTCCCTCACCGTACAGCACAGCTCTCCTTGCCATAATCTTTAGTTCTCCAGAATTTGCCTCACATACTTACGTTCTCCCACACAGCCACATTCCCTTACATCCTCACCATCAAAACACGAAATCTCAAATCATCCAAACCCAGGACACAAAACCACCACGCGACTTTCATACAACTACCTAACGCCTTGTCCCCCCCAAAATTCCTCTCCAAACCAACACTTCCTTCCCCAGCTGCTTTCCCTCCTTTCCCCTCCTATATAAATCACGCCCTCCACTGCTCTACCCTCTCATCTGTTCAGCAGCCATGTATAAGCAAAGTGTAGAGCTGGCAAACCGAACTACGAGGAAGAACAGCGGCGCAACCGTCAAATTCCTCACACCTTCATTCATCGCTATCCGGAGGACTCCTCACCCACCCCGCTCTCTATCGATCAACAGACCGAAACCCAAAATTATGAACAATGAACAATGAACGACCTAAGCTAACGAATGAATAAAAGTCTTGACAGCAATTCCCCGACACAGTGATTAAGGTAAAGTGAATCATTTACTCACCTCTACCTCTTCCACTTGAATACACACACAGAGAGATTCCTACCCCTACAAACCCGACTGCTTTACACATCTCGCCACGAGCAGCTCCATCAACCTTGCTGGTCCCGCTAGGTCAGCTTGTGCGAATCGAACTCCAAAGCAAGGATATTTATATCCCCCACCTCCCCTCCCCCCAAAAGAAAACCATGGTTATAAATTAAACATGTGAATAAGACCACTCGTTACTCTTTATCTTCATCTTACCCGCCTTCTCCAAATCGCTATATATCACCTATCCATCCATCCTCTCATCTTCTTTTCCCCCAAGTCGCAGACATTTCCACATTTCCAAGCCTCAAGGAAAAGGACATAGAACGTCGAGTCAAGTCAAGTTGGAATCTTGCACACTACTCTACAAACTCTAAAACAAAAAATTAGAAAAAGGTTCGCGCTCATCTCATACAACACAATGCAATAACTTGAAGTCAAAGAAACGAACGAAAACAATGAACGACCGAAGTCTGTAGCTTTGACAGCAATCCTCCATAAATAACCCGACGATATATTTTTCTTTTTTCTCTCCGTAGCTACTCAATACAACTCAACTCGGGCTTTTGATCGCCGACCCATGCCTGCCTTACATAATTCCAAGGGGCATGCATCGTAGACTACCTACCTATCGAATCTCCCTCATCGACATCGTTGGCCAAATCCATCATTTGCTCTGTGAGAAGTCTCGTTCGTCAGACTACACTTTGTGACAGGCAGGGCCTCAAGAGGGTAAATTAAGTCAAGCAAAGCTTCGAATCTATAATTAGGTATATGTATGAATCCTCTATCCTCTATACATACCATCTCGAAGCCTGGGGATAGGACTTAGTCTTCAGCCTACCTACCGAGCCGGTGTTTTGGTCCATGAGTGAGCCTTACTGTATTAATAGCTGCGTGCGAGACTCTGTCCTGCTTTAATTTGGTTTTTTATCTGTTTGAGAGCTACCTACCTACCATAGGTCATGTAGCGAGTGTCATATATACTATCCCTATTCCTACGTACCCTACCTACCCTACCTCTACTCCGACTTCCGTAGTTTCATGCTCGTCACCAAGTACAGTACTCCCTCTATTTCCACCTCCCCTTCTACCTCAACCTCCCCTTCAACCTCCCTTTCTACCCCAACCTCAACCCCCACCAACACCTCCTTATAATATCTCCGCATATACCAATGTAATATATCCCCTAGGCTGAGAACTTCCTCGTAATGCAGATATATAAACAGATAGGCGCAAATCCCTATACTCTATCTCTGCATCCTGTCTATGGCGGTAGCACAGTAGAACGGGGCGTGGTTTGCAACTTTACTGGGAAGGTCGGGCGAGGTATGATATGATGGTAGGTAAGTTATGCTTGGTGTGGTTTGGAGGGTATGAGGGAGATCTTAGATAGCGCGTTAGCAGTGATTGATAGGCAGGGTGGAAGGAAACTTGATATGAGGGGTTTGAAAGTTTGTTAGTTTGTGAGTGATGAATTGCTACTTGCTGAAGGGGCCGAATATGTGTCCTGAGCTGCCAAGATACACACCACTTCATTGCATGTCACAAACAAATAACATAAAGCAAACAAATATCTTTTTGCACTGTTTTCGATTTTGTGGTCTATCTACACTCTAAGAGGATCTCCTAGGAAGAGAGCCACCCTCCGTAGACCCCAGATCGGAAACCATAAACGCCATGCCACACGCCCAGATGACCAGAAAAAAGAAAATTATGGGTAGCACTGCCAATGATATGTCTAGAGGCCTGCTGGTGCGAGTATTCAAGTGTCCTCTATAGGCAGATAGCCAATGAGCGAAACGGACACTTGATGAATTCTTGCAAGAAAATGAAAAGCTGCGCAGATGTGAATGTGAGATCGTTGTCAGCCAGTTCATAATACTGAACTGTACCGCAGTGTTGTCCTCACATCCACAGAAGATCGACCAGCTTAACGGTCCTCAGCCCACTCGTTCTCGCGGCGGATCTGCTCCTCCTCCTCAGGGGTGAAGTCGTTGGTGATATTGAAGGTCTTTCGGATCTCCTCCGGCGACTTGCCCTTGATCATATTGGCGACGGTCTTGCATCCTACATCCAGAAGAGGCTTGATATCCAGGTAGTTGGATGCCTGATAACTGGTTAGCATTCAATATGACTGGTAGAAGTGCAGGGAATACTTACAAGGATGATCTCGAAGAGCATCTCTTGGTCGACTTGCATAAATTTTTGGTCCCACTCCTCGATGTCGGTGGTCTTCTTGCGGGAATCGGAATCATCGTCGGCAGTGGTGGCTGGGTCGTCCTTGTGGTGCTCGCACCACTCGAGAACCTTCTTCAGAACCTGGTCATTCACCTGTGGCGAATGCGTCAGTGAACTGCTCGAGGCAAAATGAAGGCGGGAGGCGGGGTACGTACATTGGGAATTGGAATGGGCGAGTCGATGGCACTCTCTCCAATGTCCTCCAGCATGTTTTTAATAAGCATGGATCTCTCAGCGACCTTGAGGGCTGCGAAAAAGGTCAGTTTCGCTCATCTGCACTGGCGAGGCGGGGCACTCACCGACTTGGCTTGGGATGTTGTCATTGCTGACGAGGGTGATGGTCTGCTGCTCGACCTTGTCGGTGGAAGACATGTTGATTGATGTAGAATATTATTTTACTGTGTAGGGGATTTGATGGTAGTGGTTAGAGATCTGCGATGTGGTGGTCAAGAGTCGTGGTGGGTTGGGTTGGATTTGGATGTGGAGGAAGAAGGAGGGTTTTGTAGTTGCGGTTGCGGGAAGCTTATAAGTAGCGCGTTGGTGCCTTGTTCCACTTTAAGTGACGGCAGGCGGATATGATTGGGTGGGTGGGATGGACTGGCTGGTGGGGTGGGGTAGGGTAGGGTACTGGTAGGTGTGAATTTGTGAAAGGATCTGTGAATCAAATACGCTTTACTGTTTGCAGTCAAAATAGATCAATGGCAAGGTGATTACAATGGTGCGATATGAATTAGCATCATATTATTAGGGTTAAAGGCAGGGAACTATGAGGATTCAATCAGTCCAAGTAGAAATGGAACCGGGTTTATACCACCTTTTCAGGCAGAACTTCAGTCCTCTTGTCAATGGAAAATGGAATGATAGGTCAGACTCCCCAGGTAGGTTAGCAGATTGCCCCTTGCGGCTGGCTGACTCACAGCGACAACCATGGATACGTGACATACGTCAATGTTTGATATATATCGAAAAATGACAATTAGGTAGAAGCTCCACTTGGCGCTCTCTGTACTGTAAATTCAGCCTTGTGGCTTGTCCTGTCTCTGTTTCTATTTCCACTCCAGCTTAGGTAAGCTAGCTTGTCTTGGCATGAACAATCCAACAATGCAATGCAAGCGGAGGTCACGAGGTCAAGGCTGGTCAAAGCGTAAAAAGCATCCTCATTTCTATCCGGAAACAGCGCAGCCTTGCGATGGCGATGCTGCACCTTTTAAGAGCTTGCATACCTTATCTTGGATACTCTATACCTAGCTTAGCTTACGATAAAGAGACCAGGGCGTTAGCTTTTTATATCCTCCCTTCTTCTGTATTTCCAAATACCGTACAAGTAGCTATGATTTTGTGCTTTTAATCAATACTGAGTGAGCAAGTACCTATAATCTTACCTTAGTACGATTAATCTATTTGGGTTTGTAAAGTCCGAAAGCGTTGACTTCCGTCGACCTCTCATCCCTGCAATAGCGTGACAAGAACGCGACTGTCAAGGCCACCAGCTGTTTCCGGCTGTAGCATTTTATTGAGTCCTCAACTTTACAAATGCTCTTATATTCAACTCTCCTTCTCCCTCCACCCATTCAGATGCCTTTCTGCCAATGCCACATTCGAATGCCATAGTTCAACAATATGTGGAGGCGCACCTACCTGTTTCTCGTTCTTGTCCGTCTCTACTTTGCTCTTTCGCCCAGCTATCTCCACCCCGATGAGAACTTTCAAGGCCCCGAGGTCATCGCAGGTATGTGCCAGATCTTCAATACCGCTCCAGGAAGCTCTACAGCTCCTTTTCATATCTGCAAAGTGCATGTGCGCCGAGGAATTGTGTCCGCGCATCCAGATACGGAGTCGCGTTGAATTTTGTATCCTGCTTATTCCATCCAAATCCCAGCTCATTTGCTAACTCACACTTCTCCGCAGGCCAAATCTTTAGCTACCCTGTCCGATTAACCTGGGAGTTTACCTCTGACGATCCCATTCGAAGCGTCTTTCCGTTATGGCCTATTTACGGTCTGCCGATGCTCCTCCTCCGATGGCTGTGGATAGGCAATGGACATGATGGAGAAATACCACCGGTCGCTGTCTTCTGGACCTTGCGAGTTTTGATGTTTGTGTTGAGCTTTGTGCTGGAGGATTGGGCAATTCATGAACTGGTTCAATCCCCACGGCACCGGAGAGTTGCGGTTCTCCTTGTCGCATCGTCTTACGTTACTTGGACATATCAGACACATACATTCTCGAATTCTATAGAGACGCTTGCTGTGGCCTGGAGTCTTATTTTAATTCAGAGGATCACGGAAAATAAGGTTGGCAGTTCTTCACCAGCTTGAGAATCATGCTAACAGCTTGCACAGCAGAGATCCAATTCCTTCGCAGCAGCTATTCTTGCCTTTGTTGTAGTTTTCGGAATCTTCAATCGAATTACCTTCCCCGCCTTTCTTCTAATTCCTGGCCTTCGTTTGATACCCCATTTTTTCAAGAAGTTTGTTACTCCAGTCTGTCCTAGCAATCAACTACTTACCAATCTATAGACCTCTTGCTCTGGTTTCTGCCGTACTTTCAGCCTTTCTTACTACCTTTGTTGCGATTTACTTGGACACCAATTTCTATACCGATCACTCCATCACCTGGTCGTACCTATTCTCACACCCCACAATCACTCCTCTCAACAATCTCACATACAACCTTCAAGCAAGCAATCTTGCCACACATGGATTACACCCATGGTATCAACACGTTCTCCTCAATCTCCCACTTCTCATCGGCCCGGCAGCCCTCCTCGTTTTCTTCCGACCACATCTATCTCTGCGCCTGTACTCGGCTATATCAGGCGTTTTCGTTCTCTCTATATTCCAGCACCAGGAGGCACGTTTCCTCCTCCCAACAATACCACTAATCCTCTCCTCTGTACAACTACCAAAAAACCCAACACAATTGCGCATCTGGGCCGGACTCTGGATTGCTTTTAATGTATTTTTCGGCCTTCTGATGGGCGTGTATCATCAAGGAGGCATCGTCCCAACTCAAGTCTTCTTGAGTAAGCAACCAGATGCGACGCAAGCAATTTGGTGGAAGACTTACAGCCCGCCGATATGGCTCTTGAATGGGAAGAATGAGGTCTTGAGTACTCATGATATCATGGGTATGAAAGGCCCTTCGATGCTGAGGGAAGTCGGTGCGCTTGCGACGTGTCATAAGCCTTCTACGAATGCCACGGCATACCTGGACGAGAGCGAAGGGACGTATCTGATCGCGCCCCTATCAGCGACATTTTTGGACATCTATGTTCCCAAGACAGACGGACACCTACATTTCCAGGAGGTGTGGCGGCATACACAGCACTTGAATCTGGATGATCTTGATTTCGGGGACGATGGCTTCTGGCCTACTCTGAAACGAGTTATAGGGAGGAGGGGCTTGGCTGCGTGGAGGGTAACGAAGGAGTGCGCGAGTTAGTAATGGTATATATAATGAAGTAATTATGATCAGCTGTGGCCCTCGCTCGTATTGATGTGTAAAATTGGAAATTGGGAATTCCTCATCCCCAGCCCAGCCCAGCTATTGCTAATGCTGGACTAGAGCCCGGGTTCCTGTAAACGGCTTCCTTTACCTACAATCACTTTCTCTCTCATCTCTCGTCATCTAATAGCCGCTATTATTCCCTCCCTACTTACTTGTACTCATCCACCTCTCCGCACTTATTCCTCATCCTCATCCTCCCCACATCGGCGGCAGCTAACTACCTTACTGTACACCCTACCATGCCCTACCGTACGTAAGCATCTCACTCCCACTCCCACTCCATCTTATGCATACGTAGACGGCCCTTCCTCGACCCAAGGCAAGGCAAGACAAAGCTTCTCCAAACCACTCACTCACTCACCCACCCATCTCTTACACGTACCATACCATACCATACAAAACCCCCCCTCGCGATTAAAATCCCATCATCTCTTTCCATTGCACGTCACTGTAGTGTAGCCTTTAACGATTCAGTTATACAATAATACAAGCACTTGGTTAATGCATCTAAGCTTTATACTCGGTATATGAATTATTTACTTGGAAAGGAGGGGAGGGGAGAGGAGGGGAAGGGAGGAATAGTATGATGAGTAGAATAGAGCAGAGCAGATGGTGGGATTCGAGCGAGGTGAATACGGGGTAAAGACGGGGTAAGGATTAGGGGTAATGCAAAGCAAAGCGCGGAGTGCTCTGGATTGGAAGATAGCGGTAGAGGACGGGGTAGAAGTCCTGAAATGAGACAAGTGGGTTCGGTTTGTTATGTTGCAGACTATATAATGTATGTAGATATCTACAGTATGTACATATTTTCTCTTATGAACAAGATGATGATACAATGTATATATACTAATAGAATACAGAGTAAAAAAGGGGTTCTTACTTATAATTTTACAGCTCTAGATCTGGATTTCTCTAGTTCCGCCGTCTTGGCTCGGAAGTTCTTGACTAGTTGTCTGATGGCTAGATCGAGCATCACGTCTTCGCTGCCGCCTGGGATGCGAGCACCTGGGATTTCGCGGAAGATTTCTGTTGTGTGCGTGGTGTTGATTAGTAGATGTATATTTTGAAAGAAAAGGAATATGATATGGTATGGTAGGGTCTGGTATGATACGGTATGGGAGTAGGAAAACTATCTCTAAACTTACTTTCAGCAACCGCCCCCTGTCCACCCTTCGTATACCCATTCCCCCCAAACAGCAACACAGCCGTACTAGCACACACCTCCAGCACGCTCCCCGCCTGCGCCTTCGCCAGCGCCGTCAACCCGCCCAACTCACGATTCGCATCCGCTTCGCTCAGCACCGTCATGCTATACGTGAACTGCTCCATCCACGCCCAGTGCGCCTCGAGCTGCGCACCGCACTTGGCCAGCCGGTGCCGCACGACTGGCTGCTCCACCAGCGTCTTCCCAAACGCCTCGCGCCGCATGCAGTACTCGAGCGCGGACGAGAGCGCGACGCGCGCGAGCCGGTTCACGCTGATGCAGATCGTGAGGCGCTCGTGGTTGAAGTTCTGCATTATGTAGCGCATTCCGGCGCCCTCAGCGCCGATTAGGTTCGCGACGGGCACAAGCACGTCTTCGAGCGTGATGAGTGTTGTGCCGGCGGAGGTCTGGCCGCCGACTTTAATGCGCCGCATGGTTACGCCGGGGGTGTTGAGGAGGGGGACGACGAGCATGGAGAGGCCGGAGGGGCCGGGTCCTCCGGTTCGGACGGCCATCGAGGCATAGTCTGACCAGATACCGTTGGTGATCCTAAGTTTGTTCTCGTTAGTATGGTAGTATAGATTCAGCTACATTAGCTAGATGTAAGAGGTAAACAAACCATTTCTTCATCCCATTAACCAAAAAACTCTTCCCATCCTCCGT
This sequence comes from Lachnellula arida, assembly GCA_007821475.1. Taxonomy (NCBI): domain Eukaryota; kingdom Fungi; phylum Ascomycota; class Leotiomycetes; order Helotiales; family Lachnaceae; genus Lachnellula; species Lachnellula arida. Next base: position 9,896 of record QGMF01000329.1, on the reverse strand, counting down.
CCTCTCCGCCGTCGTCTGGATATTCCCCACATCGCTCCCGGCCCCCGGCTCCGTAATCGCAATACAGATCCTCTTCCTGCCCGTCAAAAGATCCGGCACAAACCTCTCCTGCAACTCCTGGCTCCCAAACTTCAATATCGGCGGCACCCCAAACGCCATGCCCGTCGTTACAGCGCCGGGAGGACCGCTGGATCCCGTGCGAGCCATCTCGTCGACGTAGATGAGCGTGTGCATGTAGTCGAAATCTTCTATGGCGAGGCCGCCGGGGAGGGTCGGGATGTGTAGTTTGTGGAGCCATGCTACGGGGAGGGGGGCGGGGAGGTTGGGGATCAGGAAGTTGGCGGCGGCGAATTTGGAAAATAGGTTGGCTGGTGAGATGAGGGAGATGTTAGTGATTGTAAGTGAGATGGATTGAGGGGGAAGGAGGAGGTGGAGATGGAAAGAGGAGGTGAAAGAGGAATTGACATACGGGGAACATCTCCTTGCATTTCCCACTCGTGGGCATTGGGCATCAAGAGTTCATCGACCAGCGCGCGACATGTCTTTTGCCATTTCCGGTGCGAGTCGTTGTAGTATGCTGATGGTAGGCCCATGAGCCATGAGGGCTCGGAGAAGGGGATTTGGACTTCTTTTGACATTTTGCTGTTTTCTTTTTAACTGCGTAGAATTATAATAGATCAGTGAGACACACGATTGTATGAAGGGAAATAGAAGAAAGAATAATCATGTAGATGTAATAGTATCGAGGAGTTGCGGAAGTTAATTAGTCGATTGCGGGGTCTAGCCTTGCGGTGACCCGGCCCGAGGCCGAGATCCCTGTATTTCTGGGGTACAGCTTTATATACCTAGGTACTCGGGTACAAGCAGGTGAGGTAAAATATGAGGCAACCTTCTGAGCCTTGGACTGCGTGAATGGGATATAATAAACAATGGCATTTGAGAGGAATGACAGGCATTAGCTGGATTCTTTCAGCAAAAAGAGAGATATATATATATCACGTGTTGTGAAATAAAAGACTTCCCGATTAAAGGCATGTTCCGGTGTGGGGAGAGTGGGGTTTGAATAATGAATCATTCTTAACTGTTGGTATTGTAACAGACTAGTCCCTCACTGAAAGGAGTCTCAGATACGAATAGTACTTCCTCAAGCTGGTCAGGATACACTTGTACACCCTTAGGACACAGCAACCTCCTTTGCCATGGGCTGCGTAGGAATTGATGAATTGGGTATCTATGTCTACGTCTATATCTAACCTTACATCATATCTACCTGTCATAAACCAACCTCAGCCTTCTCTCTCCCTTCATCACCACCGCCATGCGTAACCTTGTTTCCCTCTCCCCCTTTCTCCACCGCATTACCAGCCATCACTTCCATCTTCTCCCTCTCCTCCACCGTCAACTCACTCTCGGCCTTCTTAATCTTCACAAAAAGCACCAGTATAGTCAGCGCCATCGCCGCGCACGCAACCTCGAACCAAAACACCGCATGATAGCTCTCGCGCGCCCCAAGCCGAGCCACTGTATACGTATTCACAATATCCCCGAATCCAAGAAAGACCGCTATGCCAAGATGAAGCAATAGCATAATCACCGCGCCTGCCAGCCCCTGCTGTTTTCGCGGAAGCGAAGTCGTGATGAAGATATTGGCCACGTTGAACGTGATGTCGATGCCGACGGTGGCGCAGATCATGGCGGGGAATATGTAGGCCCAGTAATTGGCTCCTCGGGGCGCGATTGCGAATAGTAGGGGTGCGATGATCCAGGATACGCCGGCGATAATTATCAGTACTGTTCCTGGGAGTAGGTGGAGGACGAAGCCGCCGAATGTAGCGATCATGCAGCCGCCAAGAGCCATGGGCACATACCATGCTACGACTTGGAGAGGGGTGGCGCCCATGATTTTCTCCATGTAGAAGGTAGTGTATAGGAGGAAGATGCCTAGGGAGCCGTACGTGAGCAACAGAGCTACGATGAGAGCTGGCATGCGTGGGACTTTGAATAGTGATGCTGGCAGCAGCGGTTGGGAGGCGACGAATGTCTCGACGTATCCGGCGCAGAGGAGCAACAATGATCCGATAATAAACAGAACATAGATGTAAGGAGTCTTCCACTGTTGCGGGGCGTGCGAGGAATCGATGAGGGCAAATGTGAAGAGGATCAAGCCGCAAACAATAAGTGTCCCACCAAGCCAATCCATCTTAGGCTGAATAGGAGCATCTCGCTTCTCCTTGATATCGGAAGGGATGCAAAGATATGACGTTAAGGCTGTAATGGCTGTCAATATCGTTCCTATCCAAAAGTACCATCCCCAACTAGTGTACTCGGCAGCCACTCCAGCGAAAAATATACCAATCTGTACCAAGGAAGACTTTGTTAGCATTACTCACTCACAGTCGGAATAGGTAGGGACTTACAAAGAATCCCGTTGCGGCACAAGAGCCGTATATACTAAAAATAAGATTCTTCCTCGGCCCAGGTCGGTAGGTACTTCCTAGAATCATCACGCCCGAGGGCAGGAATGCAGCCGGGCCGAGCCCCTGAAGAGCTCGACAGAAGTTGAGCATGACATCGTTGACAGAGAAGCCAGCAATCAAGCTCCAAACAGTAAGCCAGGCCAGTCCAGCGACATATACAGGGTAGCCTCCTTTCATATCGGCTACCCTGCCAAAGATCAGGAGGAAAGACGCAACCGTCAATGAGAAGGCACTTGCTGGCCATGTTGAGGAGGCAGCTGGGATATGCAAGTCTGTGACTAGAGTGGGAAGAATAACAGTAAATCCAGACACAAAGTATTCCTGGTAGTCATTAGCAACTTCTCGATGGCCATTAGAGTGTTTGACTTACGGACAGGACCTGTGACATGGATATGGAGAAAACAAACCCAATTTCAGACCAGATCGAGTCAAAGGCATCTGGTCTCTGCCTCCCCAGACGCTCGAGCCTAGCTTCGGATGATTCTTCAACAGCAGGGGATAAATTCCCCCGCTGTTGTCTTTCTTTCTCCCGAGGTCCGAGAGTCGAGCTGGCCGTGATTTCTTCCTGGCTCGCTACCACGAGGGCAGCTTCATTGACATGATCCAAAACAATATTATGAGAATTGGAAAAGCTTGCAAAAGTTGAGAAGGAAGTACCATCTTTGTTGCCACTGAGATGACTTGATCCAGGTGCATTGCCTTTGGGAGCAACCCCCACGTCTGGAGCAGTTTCGAGAGACATAGTGAATAGAGATTATAGGACTATGGGAGAATCCAAAATATGGAGAAAATGAGGATGACAGGCAGAAAAGCAGGAATTGCAAAGGTGGGAGGGACATTCGACCGTATAAGGCAAAGAGCACAAAGCCCCTGTCATCCATTCACAGCATGCAAGTTGCCAAGAGCGCTGGGAGTCAATTAGTAAGAAGGGGGAGATGGGCGTTACAGTACATCGAGGAGGGCGTCACAGGTATGTAAGTCTGTATGTACTTTCCTGATGTGTGCATCGAGACTTCGATGAGCAAAACGCAAATGACGCCCCTACACTAAACATCGTCCGTTTCTAAGAAAAGTTCAAGTCTAGTTGCGCCGTGCCGTACGGAATGGAATCCGGACCCGCAATGATGATTACGTTATTTCCTGGGTATTTCCTTAGTCAAGGGAAACTCCAACTTTTTGAGAAACTCCAAAGCTTCATTTTCATCTCATCGCAAGACGACAACCAAATGAGCCGCGTGCATATAGCGCTACATTACCTTACCTTACCTTACACATCGGAGGAGCCATGAGGCTGGTTCTGGGGAAGCTTGCGAGGCAGTACAACGTGGATTTGGGATGTTTCAACGGCATCCTGCATACTTGTCAGCTCTGAGAGGTCACTGACATGCACTTTAATTCTCGTGATGCAGATGCAGGTTAGATGTCGAGTCTTCGGGACTTATAACAAGAGAATGCCGGCCGATGCCTTGCCTACAGTACCGTAATGTTGTGCTCTGGCTGTTGCTCTTGCTCTTGCTTGTGGTCCAGTCCAGACTCTCGAGTCCCGCTCGCTTCTCTTGCCCAATCCAGGCAGTTTGCTCCAAGTCCAACAATAGCTCCTTATATTTGTGGGGACCCGCGCCCGTGATCCATTACGTAAACACACCCACACGGCGCTAACAGAAAATTCCTACAAAACCTTCGCGTGCCCTTTTCCGTTCTCTTCTTCTTTTTCCTTCTTCATCATCAGTAGAGGTTATAATTAATACTTATAACATTTTACATGGGTGCTCCACTACGGTGGCTGCTGAGGGTTATTCGCGGTCTTGCTTGCAAGGCACATATGGGTTTTCCTCCGTTCCCGGCTCCCTCGATCAAAGGTGCAGCTCTTTCCTACCAGCCGACGACGCCGATTCTCTTGGACGTTGACTGTGGGGCTACATCGACATGATAATATAATACATATAGACAATGTAACGGGGAGGAAGGGGATTGTGGGATTGGATGTTGCAAGAGGTATGCGAGGTTCAGGTGGTGGAGATGGAGATGATGCGCGGGCTTAAGATGTTGTGCATTGTGCTCTCTGTTGTGTAGAGGAGTGCGCATTCTTGAGTAGAGCTGAGCTCTTACTTCTCGTGCCTGTCCTTTGAAAAGCCATCGTGAAGATGTCCCATCCATGTGCATGCATTCGACAACGTCGTAGACAATCTGTGTTACAGTGCCATTCGGCGCTCTTGATGGCCCGAATATATATTTGGTGTGCATGCAGCCCTGGAAAGTCTCCTCGAGATTGGTCCGACCGGGTTCAAGACGAGTGTATGTACTGTATAGTCCTACAATTTACATGAACATTGCAGATTCACTTGTCATACCGTATCACGACGTGCAGGAAGTATGGACATTGCATGGTTGTGGATTCTTAATCTAGCTAGCTACAAGCAATGTTCGCCGTTCTGTGTAGGCATCTCACCAAAGAGTGCGCAACAACAGGTCCATAATCTAGTAGAGGCGCTTGGGGGGAGACATAGATGCCTTGATGGTCAAGCTGCCAACGTTTTGCCATCCCTTCTTCAAGAGAGAGACGAGGTAGTTGATGGCCAACATGATGTTGGAGATCAGCTGGTCCTCAGTCATGCCAACGTTTCCGACAGCAACACCCATACACAAGACTTTCTTCAACTGGAACTTGATGGTCGACTTGACTTCGTTGATCTTGCCGCTCAAATCCTCGTTGTGGGAGACTGGGGTAGGGAATTTACCAGCTATAAAAGAATTAGTTTGCACTTGTAAAAATAAGATGATGTGAAACCTACCCTTGGAAAGACCGGGACCCAAGAGACGAGGAATCTGCTTGATAAGAGTGTCGGAAGCGACAAAGGCATCGTACTTGCGGGCGAGCTTCTTGATCAACTTCTTGTTCTTGTTGAGCTTCTTCAAATCGTCAGAAGACATGGCGTCGATTCCACCGTGCTTGGCACGATCGATATCATGCTGGTCACCGAGAATGCTGTGCCCGTGTTAGCTGAAACCCATCCATCGCAATCCTCCCTGTATGTATCTCAATCGTGACGTACCAGATGCTCATGCCGGGGCGGGGGACGACTGGCAGGCGGACAGTTCCGGAGAAACGCTTGTCACGCTGGGGATCGTAGTTCTTGAGCCCGATTTGGAGCTCGACGGTTTCGAGGAAGTTCCTCTTCTTGGTTTCGAGAGAGTACTCGAGGAGACTCTGGACGTTGGTACGCACTCCGGCTGTAGCAAACTTGTCAGCAATTGCTCGTCTTGGACGGCGCAAGGAGTGAGTGAGTGGAGGAGCTGAAGAGGTTGCGTACCGACTGTGATTTTCGACATGATGACAGTCTTCCAGTAGAATGTTGGGGATTCTAATGGTGAGGATTTGCGTAGTTGTAGTCTTTGAATTTGTGTTCAAGAAAGGATTTCGCTGGGTTTAAATGTGCGCTGCGGGGGATTTTAGCGTCGCCCGCACGTGATAGCACCCTTCCTATTTAGGCTCCACCGGTAACTTTTTCACCGTCTTACTCACTCACCTTCTCTAGTTTTGTTTAATTTCTTTCATCACTGCCATTCTTTTACCTGCTTTCCCGATTACATCTTAGTCTTTATTTAGCTTGTGTTCAGTCATATAGTTGTCCACGCTTCATGATGAGTAGTCTCGTCTCGAGTCGGAGAATGTGTCATAAAAGACTTCCTACTTAGATAGTCAGTAGAGAAAGAAGCATTGGCTGTGAAACGCTTTCCAAGCTTCGTCAGAAGATAATTTGTCATCGCCGGTGCCGGATATTTCCACTTGAAGTCACACGTGAGAAGCAGAGCGAAATCAAGAAGCCTTCATTCAAGTGTTATTCAGCCGAACTTTTCCTACAGTTTTCCTACCCCCAAATACCCAAACAAATGCATTTTTGCCCCAAAAATGAGAATCTATTCTAAACAAGACGAATTGGAAGGAATGACAATATTTTGTGGCATCTTTCTTCCCTCAGTCGGTAGTTGAATTGTCACCAGAAATGGATCTCAGACCAGAGTAATGTTTCTCTCAGCTAATAATAAGTCGGTGTGCTGGTAGTGCTGGTCGTCGAGCATCCGGTGGTGGCAGTAGTTGTCACAAAGGCGGTCGCACAGCCGGTCTGGCACGTTGGGCAAGTCCCGGACGCTGTGACTGTCACAGTTGGGGTGATGGGGCATTTGTCGTTCTTGCAAGGTACCGAGACCGTGGTCTCTTTCTGCAAGACACAATCTGGGTGAGGTCCACAAACTGGCTGCTCTGGGCAATTTACTGCAATTCATTAGCTTTGATCTGTGTATAGTTCTTAGACGTACTCTGCCCGGTGAAAGGGAGGGTCGTGGTTGCGGTGTAGCAGCCACTGGGAACAACGGGCCCAGGGCCGAATGTGATGTGTTCGTCATCTCTCTTTCCTGGGTGGGCAACACTATTGGAGCTGTCAGAACCGATCTTATACAGAGGTATTGGAAGGTGCCAGAAGTTCTGAGCACCTGAAGGCCATATTACCTCAACGAAGCCAGTGCAACGATGGCGAGGATGTTCTTCATGTTGATCATATTTCTAGTTTTTGAAAGTAGAGAGTGACTAATCTGTTATTGGTTTGGGTGTGTTGGTTTGAGTGGGAGACTGCACGCTTTCCAGTCTCTTATATGTCTATCATCAGTTCTGAAGGATTTTCAGCCCTTGGCAAAAAGTGAGCAAAGCAATCATCCGTCGGCGTAATAAGAGCATCCCTGTTAGTTCATGCTCGTATCCAGTGAAGCTTCTCTGTGTTACACGAGGCGCAACTAAATTATAAGCCGAGAAATGTTGTACTCCGCGCGCCGAAAAGTAATTCGAGCCCTTTTTCTACCGTGGGGATTTACGGTGATAAACAGTGATCTGCTAGCTCTAAATAGTACTTATTCCTTACCACTGATTAGTCAAACAGGGTGTGCACTGTTCAAAGTGTATTATTTAAACCTAAGAAGGGAATCAAATTAACTTTCAGCGGCGCGCGCGGAGTAAGACGGAGGACGGGATTAGCACATTCCCGTCTACGCCCAGTATGAAACCAGAATACCAACCCTTACTTTGCTTTGGACTTGCTTTTCAACCGCCGAGCGCGATATAACCTCGCCGCTTTGTACCTATTTCGGTTGCACCAATGCCGTACAGCGGGCGGTAGGCGAACCACAAACTTTCTTGAAGCCTGCGAGCTTTTGATTTGACATCCCATTTACTCAATTAATGTCTCTCACAGCAAAGTAGTCGGTTCTTCCTTCTTCACTCGCTACGACCTATTAGTGAAATGCTTGTTTCCCCGCCTCAAGGCATTTCAAATTTCAATAGGATTCCGTCCGATGCTTCCGATTCGACTACCGGTATAGGGCTGAATCAGACCAGGGGTACAGCCCTCGGCTAAGCATCATCTGTTCCATTCTTAGAATTCCCGTAGGACAAGCTTCGTAATGGAATCCTTCTGCTGGTAGCGAGGTGCTTGGTTCTACAATTGGGTCAGGAGGATGAACGTCGTCAGCCAAAAGTCTTACGATGAAGTGTGACCTTCCCTCAATCTCACGTGCAAGCATTTGCCCCAATCAAAATTCAACGACGTGGGAACGGAACGGTCTCAAAGGATTTGCGGGGTACAGTAATCAGTGCCATGGTTGCCTGTTAGCGTTCGATGTCAAATGTGATATTGTCAGCCTCAACATCACCTCATGGGTTCAGATTAAGGGGTTGGAATCAACACACTTCCTCCTCTCGAGGTTTTTTACGTAGGTTCGAAACAATGACGTCCCCTTAGGATTCTACACAAGTACAATATAGAGTTCTCATTAATGTTAACATATCACGGCCTTGTGATGCTCTCATCCCAAAATCTTACATATACATCCGGTACGGCGGTAGGCAGAACAACGAACGCGATCCGACCTTTGAGAAGCCAGAGAGCTTACCGGCAAGGAATAGTTCCTCCACCACGCTGACTTCAGATTCGACACGAGGACTCTTCATCTCCGGCTGTACAACAATAATCACTGCGGATGCATCAGCTGGCATCAGCCTGCGACGCCTTTTCTCTTTCCAATCGCTCGTAAGGATTAACACTGGCCCATTAGGAGTACTCTACTGGACTCCACCCTCCCTCTAAGCAAGAGCCAGCTCGTCATATCTCTTCGTAACCACCGCCGTCTTGACTGCAAAGCTCTCTCTCGGTCCGTCACAAACAGCATCCGATTACCACCGGCACTGCTCCTAAGATTCGGGTCCCGATCCGCTCCCATGCTATCAGGACTGGCCTGCCACTTTCACTCTCCAATCCCCAAAGCCCACGACAAGAAACTTACAGTGGACAGAAACAACATCGTGGAGATATAGATGGTTGTCAAAAACCATGCTTGAACAAGGCGTCGTAGGTATTTTTCATATGGGTATAAGCTCCTCTTTATATCTACTGCCGTTTACTATTTTCTGTCTTGAATCGCGAGATGCTTTAATATTCCGTGATAGTTGTTTACGACGTGATATTCTGAGATGTTAGGCCTCAGCCCGAAGCTTTTACAGTGACTAGAAATATCTATGTCGAAGGCATGCCTCTCATCGTTTTATACAGCTAGATTTTATTTCTAGATGGTGATTCTTCTTCATGTCTGTCAGGGTTGTAAGAAAGAGTTCATTCCAGTGAATACTTGTATCAAGAGGACCAATTCTGCCGCAAATTGAATCTACCGCCACATTCAATTGAATGCCGTCCAACATGTGCACAACGCTCCAGCATCGGTAGATCGCAAAGCTTAATCCATCACGGACACAAACAGAGCGGCACCAAGAGGCACCTCACAAGCCGCCATTCCACCTGCTTTTGTCTTCAGATCTATTTTCCACCTCTTCCACTTTGCTCCTCCATACCTTCTCCAATCTCCCATTCTTCCCTCCACAGATCGATCTTGCTCAATACTCTTTGCTACCCAACAATTGCAACACAATTCGCTCGATCACCACCACCAACTATAGTCCCCCCGCCCATCCCAACAACCGCACTCTCGAAAATGACGCCCCCGCCCGCCAAAAAGGTTCAACGAACCAAGATCTCCCTCGTGAGCTACGCTCTAGGGGGACCTTTGATCCAGAAGACGCGCGAGCAGAGCTTTACGCCCAAGAAGATTATTTCGAAGAAGATTACTATTAGTGATGTTGAGGATGTATGTCACTGCGATGTTTTCTTTGCGTTTTTCTTTTTGTCTATAGGTGCGCTGGAGAAAGTGAATGGAAGCTAACTTGGAAGGTAGTCTGATGATGATGAGATTGTTATCGTCAAGAGGAAGGTTTTGAAGCCTGACAAATCTGACTCCAAGAAGAAAGAAGAGAAGAAAGAAGAGAAGAAAGAAGAGAAGAAAGAAGAGAAGAAAGAAGAGAAGAAAGGTGATGATTCTGAC